>JAESUZ010004106.1:0-82851 GCA_017311185.1 Proteles cristata cristata | reverse complement strand
CAGCCCTCCAGAGGGGAGTCAGGGGACAGCCATCAGTAAGGCAGAATGTCAGATGTGCAAATTTGAAAAGGCATCTCTTCCTTCTGAAACTGCTCCTGTCAGGAAACTATTGTAGTATACTGTTTGTTTTTATAATGTCTGTTTATTCTTTTATTTTTCTTTTATTTTTTAAATTATTTTTATTTTTGAGAGGGGAGAGCATGAGTGAGCAACGGGCAGAGAGAGGGGGAGAGAGAGAATCTTGAAGCGGGACTCGAGCTCACCCAATGTGGGGCCTGAACTCATGAGCCGTGAGACTGTGATCTGAGCCAAAGTCAGATGCTCAACTGACTGAGCCACCCAGACGCCCCTGTAATATACTGGTTTTGTCCAAACAAGGCCATTTTTTTTTTAATTTATTTTTGAGAGAGAGAGAGAGACAGTGTGAGCGGGAGAGGGACAGAAAGAGAGGGAGACTCAGAATCCGAAGACAAGCTCCAGGCTCTGAGCTAGCAATCAGCACAGAGCCCGACGCGGGGCTCGAATCCACAAACCGCGAGATTATGACCTGAGCCGAAGTTGGACGCTTAACTGACTGAGCCACCCAGGCGCCCCGGCCCCTTTTTTTTTTTTTTTTTTTTGAAAACTCATAATAATACCTAAGAGGAAGTGTCACATAGTAGTGAAGAGCACAGATACTAGAAGTAGTCATTTGTATGGGTTTGTGTCCTGGCTGGGCCACTTGTTAACTGGGGGCAAGTTATCTGAATTGTGGCCTGTTCTCTTCACTCATAAAAAAGGGATAATAATAATACCTGCCGTCTAGGTATTATGAGAGGATTATATAAAATGAGTTAACATATGTAAAATCCCTACAACATTCCTGGCATGCAGTAAGTGCTGTGTTATATTTTGTTAAGTGGAATAACATGCAGAGGTCAGTCTATGATGCAAATGGCACAGCCCTAGATGTGACACTTCTGTGTACTGCCTATGGGCACACAGTGTCTCCTGCATGCCCGCGGGCCCCTGCCGCCATCATATCCCTTGCTGGGCGTGACGCTTGGGGGGCCGTGGCCAGACCTGCCACTTGTCTCATAGGAATCTCTGCAGCAGCAGCAGCAAGAGCAGGAGGAAGCCCTCAAGCAGTGTCAGGAGCAGCATGCTGATGAGCTGAAGGTGCCCACTGCATGATGGCATCCCTCTCTCCCGGGAGGGCCAGGCCCTAGAGGGAGGATGGAAGTTGCCCAAGCAGAGGCCTGAGCTGCCCTCTGATTTGCAGAGCAAGGATGAGGAGCTGCAGGGTGTGCGGGATCAGCTCCAGCAGGCCCAGGAGGAGCGGGACTGCCACCTGAAGACCATCAGCAACCTGAAACAGGTCACTTGTCCCTCCACTGGTCCAGATATGGCCTGGGCCTCAGTGCATCGTAACAGGGCAGGGAGGGACTGCGCTGCACGCGGCTGTTTTGGCAGCCACCAGCCACGCTTTCTCTATCCCACAGGAGGTGAAGGACACAGTGGATGGGCAGCGAATCCTGGAGAAGAAGGGCAGTGCTGTGGTATGATGGGGAGGTGTCCAAGCCTGGTCCCCCCACTCTGGGACCACTGGGCCTCAGCCCTCCCTCCTGTTCCCCACAGCTCAAGGACCTCAAGCGGCAGCTGCACCTGGAGCGGAAACGCGCTGATAAGCTGCAGGAACGACTGCAGGACATCCTTACCAACAGCAAGAGCCGCTCTGGTGAGGGGCCGGCCGGCGGGGGTGGCTGAGGTGCAAGGGAGGAGGCTGGGCTCGGGCTCAAAGGCCAGAGCTGTTTTCTGTAGCTCATTCCACCGGGCTGTCCTGTGCTTTCTGTACCCTTTGAACTTGGTCTATCTGTCTGTCTCTCCTCTGTTTCTCCTGCTCTCTACATTACCTCTTTCTTTTCTTTTCCTTTTTTTTTTTTTAAAATTTAAGTGTATTTATTTATTTTGAGAGGGATAGAGACAGCATGAGCAGGGGAGGGGCAGAATTAGAGGGAGAGAGAAAGAATCCCAAGCAGGCTCCACACCATCAGTGCAGAGCCCAACAAGGGGCTGGAACTCATGAAACCGTGAGATCACGATCTGAGCCAAAACCGAGAGTTGGATGCTTAACCGACTGAGCCACCCGGGTGCCCCTCTGCATTACCTCTTTCTGTGTCTCTCCTCTGTTTAGGTCTCTCTGTGCCACCTTATGCCATCTCTCTGTCTCTCCCTTTCTCTCTCTCCCTGCTGTCTGTCTTCTCTCTTTTCCCCTTGCAGCTTTTTCCTTCTCTGTCCTTTTATCTCTTTCTCTCTCTCTCTCTCTCTCTTCTCTGTCTTTGTCTCTGTCCCTGGATCCCCACAACTCTCTCATACATATTCCAACACCTCACCTGGTATCTCTAAATCTCTTGCATCCATTCTCTCATTCTATAAATAAGGACTGAGCCCCCATGCTCACGTCCAGGGTCCTTGATAGGAAACCCTCCCAAAGCTCTGTGCTCCGGGAGCTCCCAGTTGAGCTAGGGAGACAGACTTAACAACAGCAGCCTTGTGGCATTATCACCATGCAGCTAAAATCCATGTTATTTCTGCCACTTAGGGCAGAAGATGCAACAAAAACCTTTGAGTTGCTTTGGACTTTTAAGAAGGAAATGGCCTATAAATACATTTAAATAAATAGATAAGATGTCATGATGATGGTTCTGGTGCATCTCCCACATCACAGGCTCAGAGAAAACTTGCTCCCTTGTCCCCCTGTAGCCATTGGCTCCTGCTGGAGACCCTCGGGGGGGGGATGACAGCCCTCCTCCCTGATACCCAGAAGCAGCCGCAAGAGTATATGCATGAGCTCCGTGGCCCTGTTTTAAGTGACATGGCAAAAATGGATGTATCGCTCACCCAATCTGTGTTTCTCAGAGGCACTTGGTCTCTTGAAGTAACCTCTCTTTATAAAGAAGTTTTGTTTCTGGTTTGCTACTGATTAGTATACGAATCAACAAGCAGATTCCAGTGGCTTGCCATACATCATCCTTGTCCATTAGACGAAATCCGGATTCAGGTTCATGGCTACATGTCCGTCTCCATCTTTTTTTCCCTCTGGTCTCTGCTCTGACCCATGTCTCTATGCCCGGTCTCCGCCTCTCTCATCTGCTGTAGCTTGCTGTCTCTCTGGGGTTTCCCCTCTGCTGGTGGGGGTGCCCCTGTGCTCTCTCCAGCTGTCGGCCTTCCTTTCTGTATACCCCAAGTCTGAGTGCATATGGCCCTTTATGCCCGTATGGATCCACATTGCCAACTGAATCCCAGCCGCTTCACCTTTGTTTCTCTTTCGGCGTGTGTGTTTGCCTGGAGAGGCAGCTGCTTTCTCTGTTTTTGCCTCTCCCTGTCTTACTGTCTGCTTCCACCTTGCCTGTACAAGAGTGTCACATCGCCTCCTTCCATCTCCATCAAATCTATTTCTGCCTCTTCCTGCCAGTCGCTGCCCTGGGACCCTGGGGGATTGGGGCTCAGGTTTCTCTGTTCTCTCTGCCCAGGCCTCGAGGAGCTGGTTCTCTCAGAGATGAACTCACCAAGCCGGACCCAAACTGGAGACAGCAGTAGCGTCTCCTCCTTCAGCTACCGAGAGATCTTGCGGGAGAAGGAAAGCTCTACTGTTCCAGCCAGGGTAAGGGGCCAGGAAGAGCTGACAGCCCAGCTTCTCCTACCCAGATTCTGAGGGTCCACCTTTTCCCCTCCCCTGCAGCCATCTACTGCTCTGGGCCCACCACACACATTTTCCTGTCAACTGTTCTCTAAGCTCACCAACTTGGATTCAGATTGCCAAGTGGGGGATGGGCAAGTTATTCTCTCTGTTCCTCTGTTACCTCATCGGTGAACTAATTCCACCTTTCCTGGTGTCATAAAATATGTAGCTCATAGCAGGTGCATCATCTCTATAGGAGGTTCTTTTTTCCAACTCATAATTATCACTCGTGACTGTTGTCTATAATGTCAGCTTCCTGGGCTGGCCACTTTTCTTGGGAAATGATTTGTTTTTAATCCATAAGTAGTATGTATGCTGTATAGAAAGATTTTAAAAACATCCACAAGCAAAGATTTTTTTTGTTTTTAAATCTAGAGACACCACATGTTCACCATCCAGAGATCCAGAGATCACCATTATAAAGCCTTGGTTCACACCCTTCTGGATCTTGCTCTTTCTTAAACCTAAATGAGATCATAAGTAACCCGTTTTTGTTCAGCTGATCTTTACCCTCCCAGTTTTGTAAATTTTCATCTCATCTGGTACTTTGGCCATAATCAGATCTCTCTGGTTGGCCCCAAAATGCCCTTGATTGCTGGTATTGTGAAAACTAGCATACAGTTTCAGAGCATGTGTCACATCTGACTGCGTTATGTCTGTGAGTCTAGTGTGGTTCCTTTTTTTTTTTTTTTTCATGGCACCAACCCACAGAGGAAACCAGCCAGTTAACCTGCAGAAAGCATCCCACCTTTTTGGTTTCCGTGCTGGTTTCCTAGTGGTATCATATAGCTTGCTCCTCTGTTCCCTAGTTTTTCCTGTCAACTGGAAATGAGATCTTATTTGTTATAGGTCCTCCCTTCATCCTCTCAGGAAGAAAATTACATGGTGGCTCCTCTGTCCCCCTGTGAGCAAAGAGAGACCTAGAGCCTCTGTGGGTGCTGAGACTTGCCTATAGCCCCTGTCACAGACCCCATCCCCATCACACCCTGACTCCCTCCCAGCCCCTGATCCTATCTGGGGCAGGTGGCATCACTGAGCAGGGGCTGGCCTCTCCCCTTCTCTTCCTGTAGTCCTTATCCAGCAGCCCTCAGGCCCAGCCTCCGCGGCCAGCAGAGCTGTCAGACGAGGAAGTGGCCGAGCTCTTTCAGCGTCTGGCAGAGACACAGCAGGAGAAATGGATGCTGGAGGAGAAGGTGCTGCCTGCCCACCCGTCCCCACTTGGCACACCCTTGGAGAGGAGGCTGGGGCGTTATGTGTATGTGAGAAGGGGGGTGGGTGTCTGGCCGGGCCCCTTGTTGTGTGTGAACATGCTGGGCCACCCTGCAGGTGAAGCACCTGGAGGTGAGCAGCGCCTCCATGGCAGAGGACCTTTGCCGGAAGAGTGCCATCATTGAGACCTACGTCATGGACAGCCGGATCGGTCAGTGCTCCGTCCCTAGCCTCACCCACCATCCAGCCTCTGACCTGCCCCCTTCTGCCCCACTGTCTCGTCTCCTCTTACAACTCAGCAGTTACTGACAAGGACCACAGCTGCCGGAGGGGAAAGCGGGCCAGCCTCGTCACTGTGTGTCTGTCTCTCACCTCTGCCCGGGTCTCCCTCTGTCATCATTCCGCTCTCCTTTCCCCATTGTGTCGTTCTGTCCTCTCTCTCTCTCTCCCTTCTCTCTTCTCCCCATCCCTTCTATCTGCCCTGCCTCCTCATCTTGTCTCACTGCTCCTGCTGCCTGTCTGTACTGTGCCTCCTCTGGAAGTTTTCATCCTCCGCATATGTACCCCTTTGGGGCTCCTTATCAGTTCTTCTCCCCTCTCCCACTTCCTCTCCTCTTTTGCCCCCCTCTCCCATCTTTGTTTCTTTTGCTCCTTTCTTTCAAATCTTCTCCGATCCCTGTTTTCCCCTTATTGATCAGAGTAACCCAGACTGATACGTGCTGAGAGCTGACTGTGTGCTCTGTGCTTTGCATGAAGCCAGAGACACTTTTCCAGCTCCACGAGTTGCTTATTAGCCCCATTTCTCAGAGCCTCGCAGGTGGTAAGCGACAGCCAGGTTTTACATGGCAAGGCCTCTGCCCCCTGCATCATGCGGCTTTGTCCCCCACTTTTTGCCCCCACTCTCTGTTTCCTTCTTTTCTGCCCCATCTTTGTCGTCTCTCCTCCGGCTCTGCCGAAGGGGTAGTTCTCAGCCTGGGCCCTTGCAGATGTGTCTGTGGCAGCAGGCCACACAGACCGCAGTGGGCTGGGCAGCGTTCTGAGAGACCTAGTGAAGCCCGGCGATGAGAACCTTCGGGAGATGAACAAGAAGCTACAGAACATGCTGGAGGAGCAGCTCACCAAGAATATGCACTTGCACAAGGCGAGTGTGGCCTACCAGCCTACCCATCTGTCCATCTAGCCACCCCCTGCCCCCGTTCCACCATACAGCCCCCAGGTCATCTGCCAGCACCCAAATCCCCCCACCCCGTTCACTGATCACACCTCCATCCTCAGTCAACTTACTGAAAGTAAGTCAGTCAGTCAACTTACTTTCTCTCACCTTTTCTTTCACTCTTCCATCTGTCCATACACACATTCACCCAACTCACCCATCAACGCACCCCATTTGGCCACCTGCCCCCTACCACTCTAATGGTCTTCCCTATGTCTTTCACCCATTTCCTAATATACCCCTATCTCCCTCTTAACCTACTCATCAATCGCCCCTTGTCTTACCTTTTACCCGCCTGCCCAGCGACCTGCCTGCCCACCTGTTGTCTTCCATCTGTCCTCCTGACAGTCCATTTGTCCACCTGTTTGCCTACCATGGATCCCCCCATGCATCCACCCACATGCCTACTTGCCCATCCTGCCCCCTACATATTTCCCCCATTTCTGGGGGAGTCAGAAAGGATACAGACCCAGCCCCCCTCCCTCTGAGAAGTGAGTTCACCATTTAGTAGAAAAGATGGTGGCAAGGTGAGGGTTGTATTCTCCAGCCGCACCGTGCACAGCTGATGAGCCATGCTTATATTCATATCCCTGGGTCCCCTCACCTAGGAGGCTCCTTCCCCCCTCCCCCCGACACTTATCTTTTCCAAGCCCAGCCCACTGCTGGGGTTCTGTGAACCTCTCCAAATACCTGCCTGTGCCAGGCTAGACATAGCTGGGGATTGATTAATGCGATGAGAAGGATGACACCCCAGGCTTGGTGAGGGAGCTTCCCTTGCTGCTTCCTCTGGTCCCTGATGGCTCGTTTGTTTCGTAGGACATCGAAGTTCTCTCCCAGGAAATTGTGCGGCTCAGCAAGGAGTGCGTGGGGTCACCTGACCCAGACCTAGAACCACGAGAAACCAGCTAAAGACCTGCGAGCTGCACCTACTCCCTCCCCTCCCCACCCCCCAGGAAACCATTCCCTTGGGCTTCGGTGGGAAAATGGGACCGCCAAAATCAAATAGGTTGGAAGACTGGACATTAAAGGGATTGGAGGGGCGCCTGGGTGGCTCAGTAAGTTAAGCGTCCGACTTTGGCTCAGGTCATGATCTCATGGTTCGTAGGTTCGAACCCCACTTAGGGCTCTGGGCTGACAGCCAGCTCAGAGCCTGGAGCCTGTTCAGATTCTGTGTGTGTCTCTCTCTCTGACCCTCCCCTGCTCATGCTGTCTCTCTCTCTCAGAAATAAATAAAAAAGCATTAAAAATTAAAAAAAATAAAAATAAAAGGGTTGGAGGCCTGATGGCTGGTGTTGATGACCCTGTTTTAGGGCAGAAGCCCCTGGGGAGTAGGGATCCTGAGGGGAGGGGCAGGGATTTCTCTTTCTTGGCCCTGGCTCCCAGGGGCCTTTGCCTTCATCTCTGCATGAGCTCTCCCTCCCCAGAGACCAACTCTTTTTTTATTTTATTTTATTTTTTTAATTTATGTCTGGAAGCCTGGCTACTCTGCATTTGGGATTGGGGATGTTGGGTGGGGCGCGGTCCATGTTCAGCATTCTAGCAACGTGTGTGTGTGTGTGTGTGTGTGTGTGTGTGTGTGTGTGTGTGTGTGTGTGTAAAGGCTGCAGCCAAAATACCATCTGGCCAGATGGGCCCACCCACTGACTGTCTACTCTCATTCTTTCCAACCAGGAGGGATGTGCTGGGGATGGGGAGGTCACACCATTGGAATGGAAAGGGAGGTCTCTGGCATGACGAGGGTGGTCTCTGGCTACAATTTTACACCCCTTTCCCTACTTTCACCCAGCTGTCTCCAATCACTGTGGGCCCGCCCATCAAACTGAGTGGAATGGAAACCTGGGCAGATATGTATGTGGGTGGATGTGTATGGGGTGTGGGTGTGGATGAGTGGGCAGATGAGAGGATAGATAAGTGGTTGGATGGACTGATGGATAAATAAGTGGAAGGTTGCATGGATCGGTGATGAATAGGTTGAGAAATAAATGGACGGATGGATAGGCGATTGGAGGACTAGATGGATAGGTCGGGGATATAAGTGGAGAGATGAATGGCTAGGGGAATGGATGGATGGATGAGGAAGAGTGAAGAGTAGGTAAATAAATGATGGGCAGGGCTATGGATAGACAGATAGACAGGTGCAGAGGGTACATAAGGATAGGTTGGCATATGGGTGGATGGGGTGAATATACAAATGGGTGAGTGAGTGGGTGAGTGGAGGGATAGGTAGAGCATTTGGTTGTGTGGGTGGGATAATGAATGGACAGGTGTGTGGTGAATGGGTGTAGGGATGGAGAAACGGACAGGTTGGGAGTGTGATGAGTGGGCAAACTGAGGGTTATGTGTGAGGGTTAGATTGAAAAGTGAAAAATTGACCCGGCCTTTTGCTCCCCAACTCACCACACCTTTATTTTTTTAATGTTAATTTAGAGAGAGAGAGCACATAAGTGTGTGGGCTGGGGAGGGGCTGAGAGAGAGAGAAAATCCCAAGCAAGCTCCACACTGCCAACGTGGAGCCCACAAACCCTGAGATCATGACCTGAGCCAAAACCAAGAGTCAGGTGCTCAACTGACTGAGCCACCCAGGTGCCCCCCCACCACATCTTTAATTACTAAAAACGTGTGCCTTGCTCTGTGCCATTCCCTTTCACATCACTCCTAATGCTCCTAACGGCACTATAAAGTTGGGGTAACTCTCCATCTGACAACTGAAAATACATTGCAAGTCACTTGCTCAGGGACACAAGTCAGTAGCAAAGGTGGGCTTTGAACCCATCCATGCCGGGTGCATTTGGTACCCAGTGCTCTATGCCATCCAGGAGCAGAGTCCTCTAGGGGAAGAGGCATGAATTCAGAAGGCTCCTGGAAGCAAACGGATGAGGAAGACTGCCCCTCAGAGTGGGGCCTGCCTGAGAGAGAACCTGGTATGGGGGTGCGACCTGGCTTGTGCTGTCTGGACTCCCCTTACCCCCACTTCACATCCGAAAACAGGATGGTGCTCCAATCCCACAGCAATAGTCTTGGTCAGAGCTGGGATCTACCCCCCCCCAGGGAGCAGCTTTGGGGGCCTGACCATCTAGAGAAATGCCCCTCACCACTCCCTCCATCCACCCCTTTCTCCAGCCCTTCTACAGCATGGGGGCAGGGAGGGGACACAGCGCTGCATCATTCCCCATGGCACTCCGCTCTGGGGCCATTAACAGACGCCTCCCCATCGATCGGATCTGCTAAGTGCTGCTGATTCAGACGGGTGGGGGTGGGGGCCCCTGGGGGCAGAGGGGGTAGGAGCTGGGCAGGAAGAGGGGGGAGTCCAGGAAGGAGGTGGGAAGAACTGGCAAAGGTCCCTGCCACCCCCATTTTCCAGATGACGCGACTGAGGCCCAACCAGCTTTGTAGGAGGCGGAGTCTCCCCAGGGTCCCTCTCAGGCTGTCCTAGGGGAGGGGGCTCTGGGAGCCACGAGGCCCCTCCCTGCCTCTCTCTCCATCTCCCGGCAAGCTCAGAGGGGCGGGGAGAGAGAGCCAGAGGAGAAGGAGAACTCGGGCAGCTCTGCAGAGGGGGGCAGGAGCTCCGGTGTTTGGTACCCCCAGCCCCACCGCTGTTGCCGCTGCTGCAGCGGGGACACAGGTGAGGACGGCCCTTTGGGAGGGGGAGGGGGCCACCAACAGCGCTGTCCTTGTCCTTCCCTGGTCCAGCCCCCACACCCTAGCCCATCCTGGGATAGTCCCCAGGGGTTCTGCTGGACCTTGTCCTTCCAGGGACCCAGCCCCCTCCCCCTGCCTGTGCTGCCTTTTCCTCTCCCAGGCCTGGCTGTGGCTGCTTCTCCTCTTCCTCCTCCTGCTGCCGCTGCTGCTATTGCTGCTGCCCGGCACACACCGCCAGCCCCTCGGGGTGTGGTTTCCCCAGACCAGCCCCCAACGGTGGGACGCAGCTTTATCCCGGCCTCCCCCATCCACCTCCTGCGAGGCCCACCAGCCCCCTCCCTGGAGACACACCCAACACCCTTTCAACATCCCACCCCACTCTCCAAGCCATTTCGGGGGACCCCCTCCTCTTAGTCTTTTTCCATCCTCTGGGTGCGCTGGGGCTGTTCCCAACTTCCAACTGAGCACCAGGGGGCTTTCTCGGGCCCCTTTCCTCCCCCTGGAACTCTCAAGAGGGCGGACCACTTTCTCAGCATCCCCTCATACGTCTCTCTCCCAGACACCTCTCAGTCTCTGAAAGATAACCTAGCCTCCTATCTACCCCTTTAGATAATACCCTACTGCCTTCTCTAGCCCGTCTAGGGGGCCCCACCTCGTCTTCCTTCCCCAGAACTCCTATACAGTGTAGACACCCCCCCCAGGCTATTCTTGGCAGCTCTAGGCGCTCCCAAGACACCTCTCAGCCTCTTTACAACCTCCTGGTTCTACAGCCACCTCTTACGTTCACCAACCCCTTTCCTGGATCCACAAGGGAGCTCCAATCCCCTAATCTTTTCCCCAGAAGTCTTGAGGGTGTGGACAACACGCCTCACTTTTCTTAGTCCCTCCAGATCTGCCCCCCGCCCCCCACCCAGCCACTCTCGGCCTCTTTCAAACACCTCTGGTCCCATTTCTAGCCCTCTGGATGCGCCAATCCTCTCTCCAAGCCCACTAAGTGGTCCAAGCCCCATCTTCCCTCAGAACTCTTGAGTGTGTGGACAGGTCCCCAGCGTTTCTTGTCCCTCCTAGACACCCCAGACATCTCACAGGCACCTGCTGACCCCTCTAGAACCATCTCAGATCCTTCTTGACCCCTCTAAGGCTCCCCTTTTCTGCTCCTTTCCATGTCCCCCTAGCCCCTTCTCCGTAGTTCCCTCAAGACATCCCTCAGGTCCCTCCCAGACCCTCTAAATGCCCCCCAACCCCCTGCCCATCTCTCTAGTTCCTCCTCCTGGTTCCTCTTGGCCTCTGTAGACACCCCCAGTTTGCTTGTGCGAGTGGCCCAAGGCCTCTCCAAGTTCCCACCATCCTGGAGACAGCCACACTCTCCTAAAGGCCACCCCCCCCGTCTCCGTGGGCCTGGGGCACGGCAGGATGGCAGCAGGTGTGGCCACGTGGCTGCCGTTTGCGAGGGCAGCCGCGGTGGGCTGGTTGCCCTTGGCCCAGCAGCCCCTGCCCCCTGCGCCTGGGGTGAAGGCATCTCGAGGGGATGAGGTTCTGGTGGTGAACGTGAGCGGACGGCGCTTTGAGACCTGGAAGAACACTCTGGACCGTTACCCAGACACCCTGCTGGGTAGTTCTGAAAAGGAATTCTTCTATGACGCTGATTCCGGCGAGTACTTCTTCGATCGCGATCCAGACATGTTCCGTCATGTTCTGAACTTCTACCGCACGGGTAGGCTGCACTGCCCGCGGCAGGAGTGTATCCAGGCCTTCGATGAGGAGCTGGCTTTCTACGGTTTGGTGCCTGAGCTCGTGGGTGACTGTTGCCTCGAAGAGTACCGGGACCGCAAGAAAGAGAACGCCGAGCGCCTGGCAGAGGACGAGGAAGCCGAGCAGGCCGGGGAAGGTCCAGCCCTGCCTGCTGGCAGCTCCTTGCGGCAGAGGCTCTGGCGGGCCTTCGAGAACCCACACACGAGCACAGCGGCACTCGTTTTCTACTATGTGACCGGCTTTTTCATCGCCGTGTCGGTCATCGCCAATGTGGTCGAGACCATCCCGTGCCGCGGCCCCGCGCGGCGGCCCCCGAGGGAGCAGCCCTGTGGTGACCGCTTCCCACTGGCCTTTTTCTGCATGGACACGGCCTGTGTGCTCATATTCACGGGTGAATACCTCCTGCGGCTGTTTGCCGCCCCCAGCCGCTGCCGCTTCCTGCGGAGCGTAATGAGCCTTATCGATGTCGTGGCCATCCTGCCCTACTACATCGGGCTTTTCGTGCCCAAGAACGAGGATGTCTCAGGCGCCTTTGTTACCCTGCGTGTGTTCCGGGTGTTCCGCATCTTCAAGTTTTCCAGGCACTCACAGGGCTTGCGGATTCTGGGCTACACACTCAAGAGCTGTGCCTCTGAGCTGGGCTTTCTCCTCTTTTCCCTTACCATGGCCATCATCATCTTCGCCACTGTCATGTTTTATGCCGAGAAAGGCACAAACAAGACCAACTTTACTAGCATCCCTGCGGCATTCTGGTATACCATTGTCACCATGACTACGCTTGGGTGAGTGCAGACCCTGCGTTGGGAGCTGCCTGATCAATTACACTCACCCTTTTCTGTAAGCTTAAGGTTAGAGGGATGCCTGGGTGGCTCAGTCGGTTAAGCGTCTGAGGTCACGATCCCATGGTTCATGGGTTCAAGCCCCACACGGAGCTCCTCGCTGGGATTCTCTCTCTCTCTCTCTGCCCCTCCCCCCTTCTGCACGCACCAGCGGAAGCTACCTCTCTCCCTCTCTCTCATTCTCAAAAAAAAAAAAAAAAGATTGGGAAGGTTTTTTCCTTAATGTGCACTTCAGTTTGCTCATCTGTCAAAACGGAGGGAGTTGGACTAATCCCCCAATCCCTCGCAGCTCTGACAATGCCTTCACTTTCCAGGTCAGGAGTCTTGGGTTTAAGGATTGTCTTAGCTGCACTCTTTCTGTTGACCTTGCTTTTTCTGGGCCTGTTATCCCCTGTGTCAAATGAGACATGACGATCCCTTCATTATCTAGAGAGGATTCAGTGACATCACTGAAAGTTTGTTGTGAAAGTTGTGAAAGTTCTCCGAAAGTTTCTGGTGTAGGATACATAGGTACTGGCTTTCTATCACCTCCTTTTCCCATCTTGAGGACCCATGTCTCCCAAACCTCTAGAATCATCTGCTGTTATGAGGGTACTACCCCTGTGGCTTTGTGATTCCTTGATGTTCTCCAGGACAACGTGTTTTCGACATTATTTTTAAGTGCCAATCCTTGAGAGGAAACATTTGGGATAAAAGCATCAAACAGAATCACCAAACTCGTGTTGTTCTTAAAGACATTGTCTAGGACAGATACCATGTTCCTCTCAATTTCCATCACTGGGATTAGGTATACAGTTGCTACTCAGTATCTGTTGAACAGATGGATTGGGCTTGATCAGTGCTTTAACAGAGGTACAGGAAAAAAAATGATTTGAGGTTTGTATGGACTAGAAAGTAATGCTGGTTGGAGGTTCAAAATTGGATCAACAAACAAATGCTGAGACTTGAGAGCGGGTTGGAACTGGGTATTTGGGTGCCTTTTACCCTACTGAGTCCTCACAGCAACACCCGGGAGGGTGGACAGCTGCCTGTGTCTCATAGTTGAGGACACAGTCTGAGATGACACATCACAGACCAGAAATGGCCAAGTTGGAGAGACTTTTAAATGAGTCAAAACAAAGAAATAAGGAACAGCCATCCTTGGGGGAAGGGGAACACGGACTGACCTAAGGCCTAGAAGCTGGGACCGCAGAGGGGAGGGGATCTAATTGGTCCCATGCTCAGAACAAAAGTATGCTGTGTGATCCTGAGCCAGTCACTTACAGAATCTCCCTGGGCTTTGGTCACCCCGCCCCCATTCCGTGAAACAAGTTGGTTAGACTGGCACTGTTCCATCTCCATGGGAGAGGAGGTGGCATGGAGACAAGAAGGACAGAGTTTCAAGGCTCCCCCCTCCCATGTTTTCATATAAGAACAGTTTCAAGGCTTTTCTTCTGGGAGAATAAGAAGGGGTCCTACTTAGAGAAGGTAAGACAGATGTAAACAAAACCAACAGAGCACTTCTCCCACGACTCAGAGCCCCTCAGCTGGCTTGCGGTGCTGGGACTCTCTCCCCAGGAGACTATATTTACTGCCTGTGACTTCCTCCTTCTCCCCTCTACTTGGTATTAATAGATTTCCAGCTGACTCAGATGCTCGGTGTACAGCTCAGATGGGGGCAGCAGATGGTAGGGGCCGAGGGCCAGTTTCTCATTTGACACCCCCCATTGTTAGCCACTGAGGACTTTCCCCATATTTTGCAGAACAGGAAACTGAGGCTCGGAAACTTTCAGTGCCTGGCCAGGGTTGCAGAGTACGTCGGGCTGGATGGGATGGAGTGGGAGCCTGAGGGGTGGGTGAGCACTTTTCTTGACCTTGGCTTACCTCTCCTGGCCCCAGCTACGGAGACATGGTGCCCAGCACCATTGCTGGCAAGATTTTCGGATCCATCTGCTCCCTCAGTGGCGTCCTGGTTATTGCACTGCCTGTGCCAGTCATTGTGTCCAACTTTAGCCGCATCTACCACCAGAACCAGCGTGCTGACAAGCGCCGAGCACAGCAGGTAACTGCCCCTTCCATCTGCGTACCTCCTGTTCCCCACACCCCAAGCCAGTCTACTCTTGTGTTTACCCACCTGACCCTCTGTCTCCTCCTCTCTCTGTAGAAGGTGCGTTTGGCAAGGATCCGGCTGGCAAAGAGTGGTACCACCAATGCCTTCCTGCAGTACAAGCAGAACGGGGGCCTTGAGGTGGGGAGGCGCCTGAAGTGGGGTTGGGGGTGAGCAGTGATGGGAGGAGGACAGGGTCCTGACCTCAGCCCCCTGCTCCATCCACTCCAGGACAGTAGCAGTGTGGATGAACAGGCGCTGTGTGTCAGGAACCGTTCTGCTTTCGAGCAACAACATCACCACCTCCTGCACTGTCTGGAGAAGACAACGGTGAGACCTCATGAGAGGGGGCATGGTGGAATGAGGGGAGTCCCTCTGCGGGCAAGCCCGTTCCCTCCCTGGGATGGGAGCCTCACTACTAATTGTGGAAATCACATAGGGCTTCCTGAAAGAGACCCTGGTACAGCTGAGCCTTGAAGGATGGGCAAGGGAAGGGAATCGAGAGTGACTTCTGGAAAGTCACCTTTGCCTAAGCAAAGGCCTGGGGGTGGGGTCAGGTCTTGCGTGGTGCTTTGTGACCGTGCCTTCCTTCTGCTTACAGTGCCACGAGTTCACAGATGAGCTGACCTTCAGTGAGGCTGTGGGCGCCGACTCACTGGGGGGCTGCACCAGCCGTAGCACCTCTGTGTCCTCCCAGCCGGCGGGACCCGGCAGCCTGCTGTCCTCCTGCTGCCCCCGCAGGGCCAAGCGCCGTGCCATTCGCCTTGCCAACTCCACTGCCTCAGTCAGTCGTGGCAGCATGCAGGAGCTGGACACACTGGCAGGGCTGCGGAGGAGTCCTGCCCCTCAGAGGTAAGCACCGTCACCTGCTGGCTACCCCTGGGGAAGCTCAGAGCTTGGACCAGGGGGTCTGAGATTTCATGACGTGGGGCCTAGCAAGCCAAGCCCGAACCCAAACTCCTCTATGCCGGGAGCTCTGGCCTATCTTGTCTGGAACTTGCTCTTCATTGGTTCTTTTTAACAAACATTTATTGAGCACCTATTACATACCAGGCATAATTTTAGCCACTTTGGAGTTCACTTTGGGAGTTTAGGAGTTGAATTCACTTTAGGCCACCAGAGAGCAGACAGAAATCCTTGACCTTCTGGAGTTTATATTCTAGTAGGATGAGACAGTTAATAAAGAAAGAAATACACAGATGATACAGTGTGTTAAGTGCCAAGAAGAAAAATAAATCGAGGATCAGGGACAGAGAGCATAGAAGAGGGTGTGATATGAAAAACAAACAACCCAGTGAAGAAATGGGCAGAAGATATGAACAGACACTTCTCCAAAGAGGACATCCAGATGGCCAACAGACACATGAAACGATGCTCAGCATCCCTCCTCATCAGGGAAATACAAATCAAAACCACACTGAGATACCACCTCACACCAGTGAGAGTGGCTAAAATGAGCAAATCAGAGAACTCTAGATGCTGGCGAGGATGTGGAGAAACGGGCACCCTCCTACACTGTTGGTGGGAATGTAAACTGGTACAGCCCCTCTGGAAAATAGTGTGGAGGTTCCTCAGGAAACTAACAATAGAACTCCCCTAGGACCCAACAATAGCACTGCTAGGAATTTACCCAAGGGATACAGAAATGTTGATGCATAGGAGCACATGTACCCCAATGTTCATAGCAGCACTCTCAACAATAGCGAAAACATGGAAAGAGCCCATGTCCATCAACAGATGAATGGATCAAGAAGATGTGGTTTATCTATACCATGGAATACTACATGGCAATGAGAAACAATGAAATCTGGCCATGTGTAGTAACATGGATGGGCCTTGAGGGTGTTATGCTGAGTTAAATAAGTCAGGCAGAGAAGGACAAATATCATATGTTTGCACGTATAGGAGGATTAGGAGGAACTTGATGGAGGAACAAGGGGGAGAAGAAGGGTGGAAATGGTGGGGAAAGGGAGAGAGGCAAACCATGAGAGACTCTTGAATGCTGACAAAAACTGAGGACTGATGGATGTGGGGGAAGGGGGAATGGGCATGGAGGAGGACACTTGTGGGGATGAGCACTGAGTGTTATGTGGAAACTAATTTGACAATAAACTAGTTGTAAAAAAAAAAAAGAAAGAAAAGAAGAGGGTGTGATGCAATTTAAATAATGTGGTCAGGGAAGGCTTTGCTGAGGTAACAACTGAAGGAGGCGAGGGAGGGAGCCATGTGGATGTCTAGAGGAAGAGCTGTCTAGACAGAGCAAACAACCTGTGCAAAGGCCCTGAGGCAGAAATGGGCCTGCATGTTAGAGATGCAGCCAGGAAGTTACTGTGAGTGGAGTGGAGTGAATGAGAGGGAAAGTGGTAGGAAGTAAAAGCAGAAAGGAACAGGGACAAGATTGTGTAGATGTTGCTACGAATTGTGGTGAGGATTTTGGCATCGGAAGGAGTAACTGAAACAGAGAATGTTTTTGAATGTGTGCTCATTCTGTTCCGGGCACTACTCTGAGCACTTTGGATCACTTACCATCTCATTTAATCTCCACAATGACCTTATGAGGTAGAAAATGGTGTTATTACCATGCTACAGATGAAAGAGAGGAGAGAGGTTTAGAGATGCTAAAATGAGACCAGGATTTGAACCCAGGACCGTCTGACCCCAGAGCCCTCACTGGGCACCACCATAAGTGAGGGTGCAGGCAAAGCATTTAGCACAGTGCCAGCGATTCAGTTGGCACTCAGTAAATGTCATGATCACTGTGGCATGTATTAAGATGACCTTTTAAGGGGGCGCCTGGGTGGCTTAGTCAGTTAAGCATCCGACTTTCGCTTGGGTCATGATCTCGCGGTTCGTGGGTTCGAGCCGTGTCGGGCTCTGTGCTGACTGCCAGCTCAGAGCCTGGAGCCTGTTTCAGCCTGTGACTCCCTTTCTCTCTGACCCTCCCCTGCTCACGCTGTCTCTCTCTCTCCTAAAAATAAATAAAACATTAAAAAAAAAAAAAAGATGACCTTTTAGAACCTTCTGCCTCCCCTCCCTTATCCACAGCCGTTCAAGCCTCAATGCCAAGCCCCATGACTGCCTTGACCTGAACTGCGACAGCCGGGACTTCGTGGCTGCCATCATCAGTATCCCCACCCCTCCTGCCAACACCCCAGATGAAAGTCAGCCTTCCTCCCCTGGTGATGGCGGTGGGGCCAGCAGCACCCTCAGGAACTCCAGCGTGGGTACCCCCTGCCTCCTCCCGGAAACTGTCAAGATCTCTTCCCTGTGAGCAGTGGGCCCACGCATCCAGAGGGCCCTCTCGATTCTTGGGGACTCCTTTCCAAAGCCATATTTTGAGGAGGTGGGGAGGGGCAGGCCTGGGGACCCCTTCTGCCCCCGACTGAGAACTATGCAATGGAGTTTCATGGAATGGCTCACCTGGTGGGGAAGTGGCCAGGGAAGGGGGCAACTTTTCCCACCCCAGACGGCTGTTCCAGTGGGCACTGAGGTTCTGGGCTTCCTCAGCCCCCCTGCCCTCCTTGTCCCAGCACACTGGGGCTGGCCTCTCTCTCCTAGCAGGCCTCCTGCATGCTCCTCTTCTGTGTCCCAGGCTCCCACCTGACATCTGAGCTCTGGCCTGAGGAGGAGAGGTGAGACTCCCTCTTCTCTCTGGCTGGGCTGTGGAGGTTTGGGGGTTCAGAGAAGAGAACCTTCACCTCTGTTCTGGCCTCTAGGGGAGGTCCCCACCCTCCACCAAGCCCGACAACTCCCCGATTCTGAAGCTCGGAATGCAACCACAGGCTTCATGGGCTGTGGCCTCAGCAGTGACCCGCCACCCCCCACTCCTCGCCTTGACTCAGGGGTCAGGCTGCCTCTTCCGATACACACAGATAGCACAAGTTCCATTCCCCTTTCCTGGCTGCTGGAAATGGGTCCCTGCAACCCCGTCCTCCACTGGGCCCCCAGCAAACTCTAGCAATAGCAGCTGCTGCCGTGACATTATGCAAAGCCTCTGCCCAGTTTGCTGCAGCATTTACGTCTGCCCTAATCAGAGGGGCCACCTCTAAGTACTACTCCTCTCTTCTCTGGTTTGCTTCCTTCCTGGGTTGGGCTGGAGCCTGGACTGACTGAGATAAGAGCCTAGCAGCCAGCGAGAGCTGGGCTGTATTTGGAGATCATAGGCTGATTCCGTGTTCTTGGGCAGGAGTCCAGAAGCATCAGGGGCTGAGGCCTGGGCTGTTCCTGAACTCTGGGAGTTGTAGGAAGCAGGAGGGACTTCTTGATCTCCTCCTCCTCCTCCTCCTCCTCCACAATGCCTTTTCACATATTCCTCTCTCTTTTCCCTCTTGGGTCACCTTCCGGAACTCTGTATCTGCTCTTGGGCTGAAATCTGGCATCATCTCAGGTTCCCTGTCCCCAGCACTGTCCCTGTGGAACTGGTGGCTGACAAAGATGTAGTTTCCATCAGTCAATAAAACCTGAGAGGAGAGATGAGGATGAGCACCTCCTGGCTCTGTGGGTTTGGAGGCTGGGTTGGGCTGGGGGGCGGGGGGTGGGGTGGGTTGAAAGTACTCTGGTTTCAATTCCTTTCAACTAGGAGAAGGGCTGGTGTGGGTACAGGTATGGGAGATCAATGGTTGCTGACGTGTTCCGGATAATGGGGATCTAGGGGATCTAGGAGAAATTAAAGATGGTGGCTTGAAGAGTTGAATCTGTATACAGCCAGTGAGGCAGGCTTGGAAATCTTGAGACATGCCCCTAGGACATCTTCTGCTCCAGCTTTCTCACTCATAGATGGGGAAACTGAGGCCCAGAGCAGCACATGCTAGGTTAGAGGAGACTTAAACCCGGATTTCCTGACAGCAAACAGCTCTGAATTGGACCCTAATTAAGAGCATCTCTTAGGAGCGCCTGGATGGCTCAGTCAGTAGGACATGAGGCTCTTGATCTTGGGGTCGTGAGTTCAAGCCCCACATTGGGCCTAGACCTTACTTTAAAAAAAACAAAAAGAACTCAAGAGTAAAAAAGAAAAAGAAGGAAAAAAAAACCGTATCTCTCACTTTGGCAAGTTTCCCTTCCTTGTGGACATCCCCTACATTCTGGGCTACTGGCTACACCAGACTAGTGTGTGACTGAGCTCTGTGGACCACTGAGAAGACAGACCTTGGATTTGAGTTAAGCTGGGTTCCAATCCCTGGGTGAGAGAGTCACTTTAAAACTTCTCTTGCCTCAGGTTGCTAATCTATGAAATAACAATTACCAAATATAATACAAAACATACATAATAATTCACCAAATATTCAACATTTTTTTCATGTTTTATTTATTTTTGAGAGAAAGACAGAGTACCACTGGGGGAAGGGCAGAGAGAGAGAGAGACACAGAATCCGTAGCAGGCTCCAGGCTCTGAGCCGTCAGCACAGAGCCCAACGGGGTCTCGAACTCATGAACCGCAACATCATGATCTGAGCTGAAGTCGGATGCTTAACCGACTGAGCCACCTGGGTGCCCTCACCAAATATTTATTAACTGCATATCACAGGGTAGCCCTAGGGATACAAAGATGGGTAAAGAAGACATTGTCTTTGATCTCCAGAGGTGAGCATGGAAGGCAGACAGTTAAGCAATCACAATATAGTGTTGTAGAACTAAAATCGATGGGATTGCAAAAGCATGCAAGGAGATGGCGGGGGGCCTACGCCAGCCAACACCCAAAGAATGAGGTGGAGTTGTCCAGGCAAAAGACTAAAAACGTTTCAGGCAGAGGGAACAGCATGTATAATGACCTAGAAGCTATAGAGCAAGCCCAGGGCCCTTGGGGGAACTTAAACAAGTTCAGTACAGCTGGGGAGGAAAGAGTGAGGCTGTGATGAGAGCAAGGATGTAGAGATCAGGCCGGCTCACAAAAAGCCTTTGAAGTTATGATACAGATTGTGGACTTCAACCTAAGGATAACGGGGACCTCTGCAGGATTATAAAGAGGAAAGTCGTGATGAGGTTTGCGTTTCAGAAGGATGGTTCTGGCTATGGAGAGTGGCTTCTAAGGAAATAATCCTGGTGGCAGGAAGAGCAGTGAAGAGCCTTTTGCAGTAGTCCAATTGGTAGGTGATGGTGGCTTGGACTATGTAGTGCTGGTAAGAGTTGAGGAGTCAAGAGATTTGAGAGGTAGAGTTGGCAAGACTTGGGATTGACAGGCATGTGGGAGTTAAAGAGGGAGCAGGCAGGGTTGACTCGCAGGTTCTAGCTTGGGCAAAGGCTGAATGGAGGTGTCATTCACTGTCAAAAGGAAGATCAAAACTGTTCACACACAGTGCCAGACACATAGTAAGTACTTGGTGAAGATTAGCTACCAAGATTATCCTAAGTTCACGTTTAGGTGTATAGTGCTGGACAAATCTCCAGTAGGAAATGGGATATATATGTCAAGTGAGAGGTTCAGGAGAAGATTCAATGTGATAACATGCACAGGCATTTGGCACAGTGCCCTGAATACAATAAGCCTAGTAAACGTGAGTCCTCTCCCATTAAGTCTCCAGAGCAGAAAACACAACACTCTTTACGTAGTTATTCCTTCAAGAGTATTCCTGAATATTACCCCTGAAGGAAGACCTCAACCGAGGTCGGCATCTAAAGGAAGAAAGTCAGGTGGCACTCAGAAGAGCTTTCTGATCATCTCTCTCTCAGTCAACATGTTGTACTCCTGAGACTGGCAGCAAGCCATCACCTCTGGCAACAACTTCTTGGCTCATAAGTTTATCTGAACCCTGTAACTACTTCCTGAGGTAGTCCGGGCAGGCATTATGATTCCCGTTTTGCATGGGTAATCTCAAATTTGAGACAATGACTTGCTCAAAGTCATACAGTTGGAACAGTCCATCGGAGTCTGGAACTGAGACGTTCCTGACTCCACAGCCTGGGATCCTTTTCGTTGCACTGCCATTCAGACCTAATTTACTGAGCACTTACTATTTGCCAAGCACAGCACTATGCCCTTCACAAGCATTACTCTTTGATTCTCTAAATTGGAATTATCATTGCCATGTTACAGAAGTAGAAATTGCAGATGGGGGGGGGGGGCCTGGCTGGCTCAGCGGGAAGAGCATGCAACTCTTGATCTCGAGGGTTGTGAGTTTGAGTTCCACCTTGGGTACAGAGACTACTGCTAAAAATATAAATTTTTTTAAATTGCGGATGGGATGGATGTTAAATGACTTGTCAGAGATCATTCAGGAGGGGCAGAGCTACGATTAGCTTGTAGCTCTCCAGCCGCTCTTTACCAGGGATTTTACCCACCCCATTGAGAGACGCTGGCTGGTGACAGTGCTGGTTCATAAACTTTTGCTCAATGCAGGTAAACTCAGTTCAGGGGCGGGGGGACGGTGCAGTGGGAAGGTTGTGCTGCGCTTGCGCACTTGCTACCGAGGCGGGGAGGTCAACGCGAGGGCGAGAGCGCAGCGGTGCCAAAGAGGGCGTGTCTGCTTTCCAAACACCCAAGGTCCCCACGGTGCAGGTCTGTCCCAGGGTTGGCCGGTCTGACGTTAGTGACGGCTTCTCTTAACCAATTACCACAGAACTCGGCCTGTTGCCAGGGTGAAGCGGAGCCCGCCTCTCTGCAGGACAGGGACTTGCAGGTGGGTGGGACCGGAACTGACGCTTCAGGGGATTGCTATGCTCTGGGAGTGTTGATATTTTCCAGTCAGTCCGGCTGACTGCGGCCAGGCTGGAAGCCTGGCAGGGAGGCGCTTTCAAGTTGTTGTGCGTGGGGTCGGCCACGCTGTCCTGTGGCAGTACCTCCGCCTGCAAGTCAGAGCCTCGGGAAGAGAAGAGCGCTACAGGGTGGATGACAGAAGAAAGACAAGGAACGAGAGTGCAGACTTTGACTGAAATCTGAGACGGAGGGCACTGGAGGGCGATCACTCGCTTCTGATTGGCCCGTGGGTGTTATCGTAGACCCACGCAGCTGCTTCGATTGGTTGGTGCCCGCAATTGTTTTGGCGGCAGTGAAGATTTTGCCCACGTACTTCCGAAGGAGAGGCGGGGCTGTGCCCCGGCGCGCGTGCGCAGCGCCCCGGGGCCCCACCCGGTAGTTCAAGAACCTGCGAGGGGGCGGGGCGAAGAGGTGCTTGTTTTGGTTCTGTTTCCTTTGAAGCGGCAGGCCGGAACGAGCGAGCATAGCAGTAAGCCTGTTGGACTTGGAGAGAAGGCTACGACAAACTCGCCGCGGTGTCTTCATCTAGGACTTCACATCCGGGTTTTCCGGCCTCGTGATCTGCGCGCCACCGACGATTCTCGAACCGGTGCCTCAGTCTCTTTATCCGGGTCCCGCTGATCCCGTCGTGCTTCGCGCACCACAGTAGCCCCCTCATCCGGGTCTTCTCCCAGCGTGCCACGCGCCGGGTTTGCTGGGGGGTACTTGGCGGTGCCGCCATGACTATTCTCCCCAAAAAGAAACCGCCGCCTCCCGACGCCGACCCCGCCAACGAACCGCCGCCGCCCGGGCCGCTGCCCCCGGCGCCGCGTCGCGGCGCGGGTGTGGGCGTGGGCGGCGGCGGCACGGGTGTGGGCGGTGGCGACCGCGACCGTGACTCGGGCGTCGTGGGGCCCCGTTCCAGGGCCTCTCCACCGCCGCAGGGCCCGCTACCGGGGCCGCCGGGAGCGCTTCACCGCTGGGCGCTGGCCGTGCCTCCTGGCGCCGTGGCGGGTCCGCGACCACAGCAGGCCTCTCCTCCTCCTTGCGGGGGCCCTGTTGGTCCCGTCGGTGGTCCCGGTGACGCGCTGGGCTCACCGGCGGCGGGTGTGGGCGCGGCGGGCGTGGTGGTGGGCGTGGGCGGAACCGTAGGCGTGGGTGGTTGCTGCTCCGGGCCCGGCCACAGCAAGCGGCGGCGTCAAGCGCCCGGGGTCGGAGCGGTCGGCGGGGGCAGCCCGGAGCGTGAGGAGGTCGGCGCGGGTTACAACAGTGAGGACGAGTATGAAGCTGCTGCAGCTCGCATCGAGGCTATGGACCCTGCAACCGTTGAGCAGGTATGGGCTGGGAGTGATAGGTGAGTGAATGTGGGGGGGTGGGATCCCCAGACTGGGTAGGGACCCAAGGAAGGCTGTATGAGGTCGCCCCATGGGACCTACGTCTTCTCTCGGGGCCGATGCATTCATTCTTCTCTGGTGCGAGGGCCCTAAGACACTCTCTTCCACGCCTCTCACCAAGGGCTTGGGGGTTAGAAGTCCCAGATAAGATGGCCGACTTAACGATGGAGTCCATGGTCTTTTTTGGGACCCATAGCCATTATTTCGGGCCCTGAGAAGTCCTCGTGTAGGGCCAGTAGTGGGAATGCCACCTGAGAGGGGAGGGGAGTCTCGTGACTCCGGGGGACCTTGGTTTACGTTCAGTGTTTTGAGATTTTCTTTCCTCTGGGACAAGGATCTAAGATTCCTTCTCAAGGGAACACAACGTGGGATGGAAAGCTTATGCATTTTTGAGTGTCCCCAAGATATCTAAATCTTTTTCAGGAGTTTGAGACAGTATATACAGGACAACCCTCCCCCCCCCACTTCCTTTTCAGGGGAGAGTAAACACAAGATTATTCCATGGATTCCAGTGGAATCCTTTAGATTTCAGAGAGTGCCTTAAAGGTACTAAGCCTTCTTTCAAGGGCCTAAGATTCTGTCATTTAGAATAAAAAACCTGACACACACGTAAACACATTCCCTTTAGAGAAGGGAGTCTTCTAGCTTTTCTTCAGGGAAATAAGACTATTTTCAGGGAGGTAAGATTCCTTTCCCCTTGGGGACAAGGGCCAAAACTAACACTCAGGGACCAGAAACTACTAGGGTACATGAGATTCATCTCCTTTCCAGGTGACGGGGGTCTGTGCTTCCTCTCAGTGGTCTGAGACCTCCTTGGGGACAAGAGTCTGAATTTTTCTCGGAGCTTAAGCTTCTTTTAAGTGGTAGACCTTCAGCTCTTCCCCCACCTCCCCAGCCTGAGCCTTTCTTCAAGAAAATAAGCCTCACTGTTTTGGGTACTTGAGCCTAAGAGCTTCTTGCTTATGAACTGGGGCTTGCAGAGACTGTGTCTGAAGCCTCTTCAGGACATGGATACCCCCTCTCCACGGGGGTCCCAGGCAAGGTGAGGTCTTAGAGGTCCTTTCTCCTCAGGGATTGGTATCTGTGTGTTTTCCTTGGGGGTCTGAGACACCCCCCCCACACACACACACAAACACAGGGGTATGAAATTCCTCTACCCTAATTATGAAGAACTGAAACATACCTTGGGTGCAAAAAAAAAACCCTTCTCCCCCTGAAACATGGAGGATCTGAGTACTCTCTGCCCCAAGAGCTTTAGCTTTTTGTCAGGGATGTAAGATCCCTGCTTTGGGAACCGTAGCCTGATACCACTCCTCAGGGGACATGGGCAGCATGGAGTCCCAGAGATGGAGCCTGAGGTCTTTCCATGGATCAAGGGCCTGAGACCCATTGTGCCAAGGACACTTGAGCTTGCCCTCAAGGACAAGAGATCTGTCAGTGCCCCCCAGTGACTGGTGTGTCTCTAGAGATGGGGTCTGAGCTTTTTCCCTCAAGGACTTTAAGGTTCTCTACAGGGACAGAAGGACTCGTTCCACCTTAAGACTCAGAATTGAATCTCAAGACCCTTGGGGGCATGGACACAGACTTCCTGGAGAATAGGGTCCTGAGTCTCACCCTAACAGTTTAAACTTTCTTTCAGGTACATGAGACACCTCACCCACCTTAGGACCTGAGACCTGAATCTGTCCTGAAAGTACTGATTGTCACCTCACTTTAGATAGCATCGGTATACCCCAGTTATAGGCCCCTTTGAGGGACCTAAGATTTTTCTTGCTTTGGGGACTTGGGCTTCAGGCCATTTGTGAACCAAATTCTGAGAACTTCCCACTCCCCTTGGGGACCTGGATAGGACAGGATTCTGAGGGAAGAATCTGAGCCTTTACTCAGGGGCCCACGCTACTCCTCAGGGACCAGAGATCATTTATCTTGAGGAGGGACCCGAGTGCCCCTTGGGTATGAGGCCCTCTCCCCCTCCCCACAACCAGACAATCCTTTCTTATCAGGGAGAGGGACTCTCCAGTGTGGCTTGAACAGAAAGACCCAGGTGCTATATAGTTATAAGAACCTCTTATCTGAGCCCCCACAGGCCGGGAAGATCTTCCTACTTTCTATGAGAAGGTTGCCAGGCACTGGGGACTTGAGGGCTGAGGACTCCCCTCAAGAACTAAGAGATACTCTTGAGTCTCTCCCTGACCCAACTCTGTTTGCTTCTCATTTCCAGGATCGGAAATATTCTGAGCCTCCTGAATTGCTTCCAATAAGCTTGCTTCTTCCTGGAGACATCCCTACTCGAGGGAAATTCTCTACCCATATTCCTCTTCCCCTTGATTTAGATAAATCTTTCTGCACTTCACAGGGACCAGGGCCTTGTCTTGAGCCCCCTGTCCTTGCTCTCTCTACCTTTTACTACTACAGGTAGAATAAATTGTCTGGGCTTGCAGGGTCAAGGCCAGGAATTGTTCCTCTCCGATTGTAGTGCTGTGGAGTCCTACATCCCTTATCCCAGGGATATGAAGGAAGAAAGTTGTGTGCTGCTATGGTGACTGGAAAGACATCTCCTTACACCCCCTTTGCATCTTCTAGGCTGGGAGTCCCTCCCCCATACTTGTTCCCATAAAAACATTCGTGGAAGTAAAAGTCTGTGGTTGCATGGTGCCTTCCCAATGACAGGGGGAAGACTTTTCCTGTCTTCACACTTCTTGGGACAAAAGGAGAATAAGATGCTTCTCCCTGCCTCAGCTGGTCCAACTCGGGCTTTCTGGGGATGAGTAGAGGGGAGATTCTTCCTGCTGTTCCAGTCTTCATCCTGAACTGTCACCTAGGGCATTTGTAGCCTTGGAGGCCCATTAGATCCCATGGGAAAGAGATAAGTTGGTGAGAGGAAACCCAGGTGGTGAATCCTTGTTCTGACTACTCATACTTCCTGTCTGTTTGAATGCTGTGACTACCATTACTGATTTTAGGAGCCCTTTTGCCTCCCTGGGGTCCTGGTTCTGGGGAGGTGGTGATGTCGGGTTTCTTTTCCAGGCATGGCTGCCTTACCAAATCTACCCTGTAAAAAGAATGTCTTGTAAAGTCTTCTGAGCTTGAGGACCCCACAGAGCATTTTAAGAATGGGGTGTGCGGTGCTGAAGTGGTCAGAGATGCTGGGCCTGGCACTGTAGCCAGAGTACCTGGGTTCCCACTCTGGCTCTGCTGGAGCTTTGCTGGATGAACCAGAATAGTTAGGTCTGCGTTCTCTGGGTCTTGGTTTCCTCATTGGTCAGGTCAGGAGCTGGTGAAGTGTCGTTTAGCTTTGGGATTTTAGGGAACTCATACCAAAGCCCTTGGGACTTGGAGGTGACAGAGAATGATGGGTGTCTTTTGAGGAAAAACGGAGTTCCTCTCTCTCTCTCCCTTGCCCGTCTCCCAGCCACCCAGGCTTGGTGGGCAGGACAAGTGCCTGTTGAGTGTGAGGTTCAGAGTTGGCAGGCAGTGATTTATGCCCAGCTGTGTTATGGTGAATAAGCGTGGGAGTTCCCCGTCAGGGGACCTATTGGGTGGTGTGGAGGTATGGCTATGTGGAAAACTTGGGGCTTTGGAGCTGGGCACGCCTGACTTAAAACCCTAGGGTCTCCTGCTTAGCTGTTTTATGGTTTCAGGCAAACTCTCAGTTTCCTTCTTTTTCCCCAAAAAGTCCACCCATGCTTGGGGTTATGGAGTGTATGAGTGCCTGGCCCACCTCAGAGCTTGGCCGATTTCTTCTCTTGCAGTTTCCCCAGGACAATCTAGGTTCTTCCTAGGAGGCTTTGTAACAATCAAGCTTTGTTAGCAGAGACCCTTTGTTTGGCATCTAAGAACCTTCCAGTTCGTTTCCTGGGGAGACAGAGTCTTATAGCAGGAAGTGGTCCCTGCCTGGGCCTTCTGGGTTTGAGTTCTGTATGTTTCAGGCAGTTCTCTTTTCTGGGCCTTAGTTTCTCCAGCCTTGAAATGGGTAATAATGAGGAGGGAGATTGGACTCATTTCTCAGAAGCTGGTTGTAATCTCTTAATTCCCTGCTCACCACTCCCCCTACCCATTTTGAAAGTTTTAGGGAAGGCCCTTTGGCTTATGGGGGTGTGTTATGAGGTCTCAAGCAATGATTGGCTTCCTTCTCCTCTGCCAGTGCTGTAAGCCCTTGGGTTTGTTTAATTTTAACAGCTTTATTGAGATATAATTCACACACCATAGAATTCACCAATTTAAAGTGTACAGTTCTCGGGTGCCTGGGTGGCTCAGTTGGTTAAGTATCTGACTTCAGCTCAGGTTATGATCTCACGGTTCATGAATTTGAGCCCTGTGTCAGGCTCTGTGCTGACAGCTCAGAGCCTGGAGCTTACTTCGGATTCTGTGTCTCCCTCTCTCTCTGATCCTCCCCTGCTCATGCTCGCTCGCGCTCTCTCTCTCTCTCTCTCTCAGAAATAATAAAAACATTATTTTTTAATTAAAAAAAGTGTACAATTCAGTAGCTTTTAGTGTATTCAGAGTTGTGCACCCATCACCACGATCAATTTTAGAACATTTTCATAACTTGCAAAAGAAACCCTGCACCATCACCATCCCCATCCCCCATCCCCTCCCAGCCCCAGCAACTACTAATCTACTTTTCTTCTTGATTGATTTGTCAATTCTGAACGGTTCATAGAAATGGAATCCTACAGCATACAGTTCTTTGTATCTGGGGTTTTTTCCCTCTTAGCATATTCTTTTCAAGGCTCATCCATGTTGTAGCATGCAGCAGTTTTTCATTTCTTTTTGTTGAAGAATGATAGAATCTTTGTTTTTTAATGCAGCCCCTCCCCTTGCCCCCTCAGTGGCCCGACAGTAGGTTTGGGGCCTTGCTCCTTTCCCATTCCTTCACCGTGGAGAGCTTGTGTTGCTCCTCAGAGAGCAGTGTGCCTCTGTTTTTCATTGGATGGGTTGCCTGTGTTTTGCCCATGGAGCTGAGCCAGTGTTCTTGGGTGATTTGCGGGGAGAGAGGGGTGGTCTTGGCATCAGACTTCCTGGGACAGAGCTGTGAAGGCCAGAATACTAAACACTTCTTGGCCACGGGCTCTGGACGACATCTGCCCATGAGCTGCCACTGCTGCTGCCGTCTTCCCCTGCCCCCTCTGTCTTCAGTGGCAGCTCATTCACTGATAGGCAGGGTCAGCAGCTTCCCAGACTGGGAGAGGGAGTTCCAGGCCCCTGCTGCCTTCATTCTAATCCTCTCCTTGGGGGGATGCTAGAGATGTAGATGCTACAGGAAGGGAACCATGCCATATTGCCTCATGGCTCACACCAGGGAGTGCTACAAGCGGGTTGTATTAGTTTCCTGTGGCTGTTGTGACAAATTACCACAAACTGAGTGGTTCAGAATAACAGAAATGTATTCTCTCACAGTTCTGGAAGCCAGAAGTCCAAAACCAGTTTCACTGGGCCAAAATCTTAAGTGTTGGCAGGGCTGCACTTGCCGCAGAGGCTCTAAGGAGAATCCAGTATTCTTCCAGCTTCTGGTGGCTGCCAGTGTTCCTTGGTTTGTGATCACATCACTCCAACCTCTGCCTGGTTTCGTACCATTCTCTCTGTTTATGTGTGGTCTCCTCTTCTGTGTCAGGTCTTCCTCACACTTGGAATTGCATTTAGGTCCTACCTGAATACTTCAAGATAATCTCCCCATCTCAAGACCATTAACTTAATCACACCCAAAGACCCTTTTTCCTTACAAAGTACCATTTACAGTTTCCAGGTTTAGGGCCTTTGATACCTGTGGATGGTTATCATTCAGTGTACTGTAGAGGTATTCTTGTTTCCCTTCCAGGGAGAAGAAGGGAATCCATTAAGTGCTAATCTACTGGCTAAAGTCATGTAATATTGGAGTCTGTCCAGTGACCCTATTACTGGGAAGCTTGCTATCTATTTCACAGATTGGAATACTGTGGAGTTTTCAGAGTGGTTCATCACATGGCTAATAATTGGTGGAGCTGGGTTTTAACCTAAATCACTTGGGTCCCACAATCTGCTTCAACTTCTCTTGGGCCTTCAGATCAGTAGGTTGCAAAGTCTTGCTCCTGGAACCTCCTGATGTCAGAGAACTTTGTCCAGCCCCCTTATGGAGGCTCAGAGATATGGGAGGGACTCGCTGACAGGCTCAGCAGTGGCCTTGTAAGATTCAGGATCTGGACTTGACTTTATCAGGCTAGACCATTGTAACTTAGACCTAGCAATGGCAGGGCTAGCCCCCACCCCCTCTCCCACCAGCCTTCCTTCCTGAGCCACTTTCCTAAACCGTTCCCAAGTTGGCATCTTTCTCAGAGGCTCCTGTCCAAATGAGGGAAGGAGGAGACTATGCTAGAGGCTCCTGGAGCTCAGGACCATGACCTCCTGTTTTCTCTCCCCAAAGGGAAAGGCACGGTTTCAGTCAGAGTCCGAGCCCTTAAGGTTGCTGGTGCCGAAGCCAGTGGGTAGGTTGTGGTCTGGCCTTCAGATTCAGGCTGACTTCATTTTTAGGGACAAACCAGGATTTTCCTAGGATGGGCTGCCAGGTATGTCTCCATGCTGTTGCTCATGAGGCCTCTCCTATGACCTCTATACTAGGCTTTGCTGGTGCCCAAACCCCAGCTCTTTTGCCTTTGTCGAATGAGGATAATACTCACTGGCAGCTGGGCTGTGGTGAGAACAATTAAACAAAGTCACCTTTTGCATCAGGTACCTGGCATGGTGCAGGCATTTGGCTAATATGAGTTCATCTTTCTTCCTGGCCCCACCCTGCTTACCTGCAGAGTCCTGCCCCCCGACTTCAGCTGTGCTGGAGTCATTGCTGGTCCTTTGGCGTCCCTGGTGCTTTGTGGCAGAAATGATTTTTTTTAATTAGTTAATTTAAGTAATCTTTACACCCAACATGGGGCTCAAACTCACAACCCCAAGACCAAGAGTCACATGCTCCTCCAAACAAGCCAGCCAGGTGTCCCTAGAAGTGATTTCTTACCCAGTTAACAAACATGTTTTAATCCTTTGGTCAGCTGGCACCTCTGCTCAGGTGCCAGCCTTAATGACTGGCCAGGTCCCTTCCTCTGTGTTTCATAGCACTGTGTGTTCAATTCTTTCACTGCTCTGCTCACACTGCGTGTGGTCATTCCCTGTTTCTCCACCCCTGGCAGTTTGTGAGCTTATTGAGTAGAGACCAAGTTTGATTCATTTCTCTGTCCTCATTGCCAGCCTTAGTATAGACAGGGTCTAACTTACCAGCTGCCTGGTAAACTTTTGTTGGATACATATGTAGGGGCCCTTCTCATCCTCTTTGATCACCTCAACCTTGTCTCCCCCCACCCCCAGCACACACACTTGAGGGCGGGAGGTTCCTGTGTGCCCTTATTTTTTAGAACTTCTCTTTCTGTCTAGTCTGCACCTTTAGTCATAGTTGTAGCTTCCCAGTTGGTGACCCCTGGCTAGAGCACGCACCATAGAGTTGGGATATGGCTGTCCCTGCAGGGCAGGGATGGACTTGCTGGAGTGTGCTAGTCTACGATCTTTTGGTTGTAGAGAGGCATCTGGATGCTGGACTGTTGTGCACAAACAGGAGTGTCTGTGCTGTCTTTGGGAGCCCATTAAGGGCTTCTGGGTACTTTTGTCATCTCTGGAACACTGGCAACACCTTCCTGGGGTGTGGACCCTAATGGTGGGGCTGTTGGGCATTCATTGGTCACCCCCTCTTCATCCCTTAACTGTCCAGCCACTCAGCCTGGGACTCTCTGAGGGCCTCTCAGTTGTGCATGGCCTCTGTGCCAATCTTGACCCTTCTGTGGCTGGTGACTTAGGTTATTTACTAAGCCTTTTCAGGTCTTGAAGATCCTCTGAGCTTTTTTTTTTTTTTTAAAGTTTTATTTATTTCTAAGAGAGAGAGACAGCATGAGCAGGGGAGGGTCAGAGAGAGAGGGAGTCACAGACTGAAACAGGCTCCAGGCTCTGAGCTGGCAGTCAGCACAGAGCCCGATGCGGGGCTCGAACCCACGAGCCACGAGATCATGACCTAAGTGAAAGTCGGACGCTTAACCGACTAAGCCACCCGGGTGCCCCAGAGATCCTCTGAGCTTCTTGATGGCTCCATCAGGTAGATCACATATCCCGTTTGATAGGAAACTGAGGCTTGGAGAGTTCAGGTAGTGTACCTGAAATCATGCAGCGAGTTGAGTGACAGAGCTGGGATTGGAATGCAGAGCTTTTGGCCTCCAGACCTTGTACACCTTGTTTCCCCTTGCTCACCTTAGCTGGGGAAAAGTGGCCTGTAGAGAGGTGACCTATGTCTAGTAATCTAGTCATATCCTGTAAATCCCTGGGTGGGGTGGTGTCCCAAAGGAGCAGGCTTGGGCCTTCTGGTCCCTAGACTGGATGCTAGGTTAAGGCTGGCTTCTTCCGGTGGCCAGCAGAGGGCGTGAGGAACCCGAGAAAGGTCTGTTGCCTCTAGTTGTTTTGAAATAGGAAATATGTTTTAAGTGACACGTGGACATTATTTTTTAGTAGACTTAATTTAATATCTTAGAGCACTTCTAGGTTCACAGCTAAAGTGAACAAAAGAGGGGCATGTGGGTGGCTCAGTTGGTTAAATGTCTGACTTGGGCTTAGGTAATGATTTCACGGTTCTTGAGTTCGAGCCCCTTGTTGGGCTCTGTGCTGACAGCTCAGAGCCTGGAGACTGCTCTGCATTCTGTCTCCCTCTCTCTCTGCCCCTCCCCCTTTCATGCTCATGCGCACGCGCGCGCTCTCTCTCTCTCTCTCAAAATAAACAAACATTGGGGAAAAATATTAAAAACTGAACAGAAGAGTTCTCATATTGAACTGGCAGTTCCCATATATCCCTTGCCATCACACATGCATATCCTCCCCCCTTATTAACATCCCCCACCAGAATGGTGCATTTGTTACAATCGATGTCCATGTAGGATACATTGCAAACACCCAGAGTCCATGATTCACATTAGGTTTCACCCTTGGTGTTGTACATTCTATGGGTTTGGACAAATGAATAATGACATGTAGCCACTTTTATTTTTTTATTTTTTAAGTTTTATTTGAGAGAGAAAGCATGAGTCCGGGAGGGGCAGAGAGAGAGGGAGAGAGAAAGAATCACAAGCAGGGTCCACACTGTTGGCATGGAGCCTGATGCAGGGCTTGAACCCATGAACCATGAGATTATGACCTGGGCCAAAGTCAGATGCTTAACCAACTGAGCCACCCAGGTGCCCTGACACATACCCACTTATAAAGTACCATTCACAGTAGTTTCAGTGCTCTAAATATCCTTTTTTCTGCCTATTCATCTATTATTTTTTTTTTTTTTAGAGAGGGAGTGCTTGTTTGAATAAGGGAGAGGGGCAGAAGGAGAGAGATTTTTCTTAAGTTTATTTTTAAGAGAGAGAGTGAGGCAGGGGCAAAAGAGGGGGGGACAGAGGATCTGAAGCAGGCTCTGTGCCGATAGCACAGAGCCCAGTGTGGGGCTCGAACTCACAAACTGCAAGATCATGACCTGAGCTGAAGGTAGACGCTTAACCGACTGAGCCACCCAGGAACCCAGAGAGATTTAAGTTTGTTTATTTCTTGAGATGCAGAGAGAGAGAATCCCAAGCAGGCTCCATGCTGTAAGCACAGGGCTCGATGCCACAAACCGTGAGATCATGACTTGAGCCCAAACCAAGAGTTAGTCGCTTAACCAGCTGAGCCACCCAGGCGCCGCTACATAATTTTAAGTCTGAAAATGCATATTTGTCCAGGCTCACTAAACCTGAACTTTTGCAGTCAGCTGTGCTTTGGAATTTAGACAAATTTCAGAATTTCGAAAAATTACCTGATGTATATACTGTGTGTCAGGCAACACCTCTGGTGGAGTCTGTGGCAGAATCTCATGAACACCTGAATATCTATGCATGGAAATGTTTGCATGTTCACCTCCAAGTGGGATAAATAGGTTCTCACCAGCTCAGGTCAGGTTATGATGGCAGATGAATTAGAGGAAGACTTGGTTTTCAAAGCTTTTTGGGTTTTGGAATTTTGGATTGCATATCTCTCATGAAGATGATCAAATAAAATCACCTGTAATGCCAACTTTTAGGGGATATTTTGTTGTGTGGTCTTCCATACAACATGTTACATGTTCATATACTTAATAAGTACATATGTTAAACTTGTTCAATTGTGAGATCAGATCTTGCATGCATTTTGCATTATATATCTTGGCATTCCCTAGCTATATGTAGGGCTTGGGATCTAGGCTCTTTTCAGTTACTCCTTCCTCAACATCTTCCCTACCCTAAGTGGCTAGAGGGTTCCCAGGTGAAACTCCTGCAGGTAGAACCAGGTTCTCCACTGTCGGCCCCCCCCCCCAGGTACTTGCTGGGTCTGGGCCTCTAGCTACCTATGGAAAGGTCAGTCATTGGATTCCCAGCATAGTCAGCAGGGGTCAGTCAGAGGCCCTTCTGGGAGCAAGTCTTCTGCTCACACAATGACTAATTCCCTAAAAGAAAGGGTCTCCTCTTCATCTCCAGGCATGGAGTGTCGATCAGGGCTGGGAACTTGACCCTGCCAGTTAGCTAGGCCCTTCAGGAACTGGAGGGCAGGGCCATGGGGAGGGGGTACAGGTCTTTCCTATTGCTGACCCCCACCTCTTTCCTCCAGCAGGAGCACTGGTTTGAAAAGGCCCTGAGGGACAAGAAGGGCTTCATCATCAAGCAGATGAAGGAGGACGGCGCCTGTCTCTTCCGGGCTGTAGGTGAGTCTCTGCCTCAGCCTTCAAGGGCCTAGGGATGCCCCTGAGCTATTTCTAATTTTTAGGAGTAATCCCTGGGACAGGGTTGAGGGTACAGTTTACAGATCTTTCAGGAACTCCAGGTCCCAGCTTCAAGTTAGTATCTGGCCTCTAGCCTTTGGTCACGAGGCAGTGTGGTGGCACAGAAGTAATAATAACAGTAATAATGAAAATAACAATACTTGGGGAAAGATTGCATTGTCAGACACTAAAGGAAACCCTTTTAAATTCTTCCCCAAGCTAGGTAAGTGTAGGGACTATTGTAGTTTCTATTTGTCAGATGAGAAAAGCAGTTTAGAGTGGGGAAGTGACTTGCCCAGGACAGGTAGTACATAGAAGAGTTGGGAGTCTCTGGGTTAGGTTAGTCTGAGGCCCGTGCTCTTAACCCCAACACACTTCTGTCATCCTGGGGCCATGGAATTTTTTAAAAACCTGCACAGAAGTAGACTAGTGAATCCTTATGTACCCATCATTCATCTTCAAAATAGTCATCAACACTTGGCCAGCCTTGTTTTATCACTGCTTTGTCTGCTTTTTTTCACTCTCCTGAAGCAAGAGTATTTTTAAAGCAAAACCCCAACATTGGGTCATTTCATATGTAAATATTTATGTATGTTTCTCTGACAGATAAGGATTCTTTCTTTTTTTTCTTTTTTTTTTAAATTTTTTAATGTTTTATTTATTACAGAGAGAGGGAGAGAGACAGTGCAAGCAGAGGAGGGTCAGAGAGAGAGAGAGGGAGCCACAGAGTCTGAAACAGGCTCCAGGCTCTGAGTTGGCTGTTAGCACAGAGCCTGACGTAGGGCTCGAACCCACAAACTGTGAGATCATGACCTGAGCCAAAGTCAGACGCTTAATCAACTGAGCCACTCAGGCGCCCCTCTTTCTCTTTTTTCGTAACCAAAGTGTTATTATCTTACCTAACAACATTCATAATTCCTTAATACCATCAATTATCCAGTCTGAGGAATGTTTTTGAGCTCCCTCTGGCTCTGAACCTGTGACCCAGTAGGCAGTTGTAAGGCCTCGTGCTAGTGTCCAGGGAAATTGGGGAATGTGATCTGACCCTTCCATTGGGGCTCTGATAATCTTCTAAGAAGGGCCCTCTGATAGCAGCTTTGAGCTAGGAGTCAGAAGCACTATCTTCTAGTTCTGGCCCTGATTCAAAAACTTCTGTTTCCTCATCTGTTAAATGGCATTGATTCTGAAGGACTCCTTGAATCCCTACAAGGTCTGCCGTCCTCTCTGTGGCTAGCCCCCAGTGACTGCTGGTGGGCTGGACTGACTCAGGCTCCACTTTTGGCTGTGCTACTGTTTCTTAGTGTGAACTTGGGCAACCAGCTCTTTTTTTCTTGAGTCTATTTCCAAGGCTGTAACAGGAGACCGAGAGACCCAGTGTTGTAATGAATAAACGAGATTACTTTAATAAATCCCTTTAGCGCCTGACAGCCAGTAGTCCCTCCAGAACCAGTAGCATTGGTAAAGCCTGAATGTCGTTTTCAGTGGTGTCTCAGAGCCACAAATGTTTGTTAAATGGGTGGAAGAAGTTTATGTGGGGTGGTGAGTGCTTGCCTCCTAGTTCTACCAAGGGAAGAGGTTCAGGCAGTGGTCTGTGCTGGCCTGGGAAAAATCCCAATCCTCCTCCCCCTGTGGCTCAAGTCTGTGTTCTCCTTGAATGTTTCCTAGAGAAAGTGCTGGGCTTGGGGGCATCTTGGACCAAAGAAAGAATAGGTAGGGGCCTTTTAGGTGCTAGACCCTGTGCTGAAACCTCAGGCAAGATGTGGGATAAACAGGACTACTGGTGGAGTGAATGTAAGAGAAGGTACCTGGGTATCTTGGTCTTAGGCAGTCTTTGCGGCAGATCTTGGGGCTAGTAAAGACGTGGCTTAGGCAGTAACCCATATCAACAGCAATATTTTCATGTGTATCCATCTAGCTGACCTCCCCAAGCACCCTCTGACACCCCCTCCCCCCACCGCCCTAGGCCTTCCAGTAAAGGGCCTGAGCTTCTAGGAAGATATGACCACGGCAGGTTGAAGGCCTTTCCCTATCAGCACTATGGCTACCCATTTCCCCCCACTGGGCTGCCCTTGGCTTTTCTCTGTAAAACCTCAGAAGCCCCATGGCCTCTCTCTAGAAGTACATGGCTCTTGGGTCTCCAGGCCTCATCTGGAGGTTTCCCTGCAGCAGAGTGCATAGGACATGTGCCCAAGAGGGGGACTTTGTCTTCAGGCTTTCTGCTGCCCCTCTGCTTTTAACCTAGCTTGTACAGGGACAGGTGGTAGTTGCCCTGAGCTCTGGTGAGAAGGCCTACAGGTTCTGACTTCCTGCTATGCATTGAATAGTGGAAGGAGCACATCAATGAAGGTTGGAGTTGGAGGGGGGATTGATGCACACACAGAGACTACTCTCTTGTTTGTTGACCCTGTTTTGTTTGCTGGCATTCAGCTTGGTGTTTCAGATTCACCTGCAAAATTGGGATCATTATCCCATGAGACAGGTGGAAGGTTGAGGCTCAGGAAAGGGAAGTAACATGCTCAGGGTCATTAGTGGTAGAGCTGGCATGAGGACCCAGAGTTGTCCCAAGGGCGCATTCTTTCTGTAACCCTCAGAAAGTTCTACCTTCTCAGCTTTGCAGTCGCCTGGCTGGGTTACCTCAGCTATATTCCTTGAGCTCTCTGGGGCCTTACTTCCACCAACTAGGAGCCTGTAGTCCTCTAGTCTTGGGAATCCTGAGGCAGGTGGCTTTCTACCTCTGTTTGAATCTCTGTGGTCCAGGTGTCCGTAGCGTGAACCAGTATTCACTGCTCTCTCCCACTACCCCTTGTTGGGGACTTGTGAGCATCAGTGAAGGCTTGGGTGGAGTGGAAGTAGAAGCCTAAGTTCCTGAGGTATCTGGTGGCCCACCCTGCTCCTGCTGTGTTCAGATAACCTCCTCCTGGAAACATGAGTCTGCCTCTCTCCTTCTGCCCTCTCCCCACATGGCTTTGACTCAGCAAAAACCTCTGGCCCTGGCCTCTGTGGGCAAAGTGGAGTCCACACGTGTGTCTGTCTTCATGGGCCACGAGGAAAGAGCTGGAGCTGTATGTGTTAACAACAGTGGAGCCCCAGAAACATTAGCCTGGACCATCGGCATTGGAGGGATGGATCTTTGATTAATTTTGCCTCAGAGACAGGCTGTCAAGAGGACTGAGTTCTGTTTCCCCATAATTGAGGACGTCTCCCCCACTGAAGGTGTGCCATTTGGGGCCACTGGCCAGGTGCACACCACAGCTGCTTGATAGGCAGGTGAGTCCTTTTTTTGTGGCTCATCTCTTTGGTGGGACTGGAGTTCACACTGGGCCAGGAGGCAAGTGAGGAACAGATCAGGTTCTTGTCTCCCCCTGCTGCTGTGTGTACACACATTTGTGTGGTTTGTTTTTAGATTCCCTGCAGACACCAAGCTTCCTTTTCTGTCCTCAGCAGAACTTGCTGTGGCTCTTCTAGCAGGCAGGCAGGCAGCAGCCTGGCGGGGAGGCAGGTCCCAGGTGCCTCTAAAACAAATGGTAGAGCCCTGTGCTTAATTAAACTTTAGATTATCCAGGCTCTGCTGTCTTGCTTCTGCACATAACTCTTTGGCAAATAGTGACTTTATTTTAGGGAGCCTAAGGAGGAAGGATTACTGAGGTTTGGGGGATCTTCTCCCAGGCAGGAGGGGAAGGAGGTTGAGGCAAGTCTGTTAGAGCTATTGGCTATTCCTCCTTCCCAGTAAGCCCCTAGCAAAGGGTAGGAAGGAGGTGGGGGTCCTCAGTTTGTACAGCCTTGCCTCTGTCCAGCCTTTAGTCTTTCTTGGTTAGCGGCAAGGGCAACTACTTGTTGAATGCAATAGGTCTCTGTAGTTATCAGGGTGGTATGGGTATTTGGCCTCATGGAATGTCTTTGGCAGGATCTGCTGGCTGTGTGTGTGTGTGTGTGCGTGCGTGCGCGCACATATGCATTTCTGTGTGGTGTCTCAGCGTGATCAGAGAAAGGACAGGTGCAGGGTCCTGACCTCTGTAATCTCTGCCCATTCCCAGGCCTTTCTTGGGTTCCAGCTGATTCCTGTTTGTGCTGGTGGTGAAACTGAGGCAGACAGAATCAGGCCTTGCCCTAGGCAGTCAGGTGGCTAAGGTGATAGGTGGATTGGGAGTGGTGGTAGCATCACCCAGAGCATCAGTGTTTGAAGTCACCCATTATTCCTTGAGAACCTGGCTTCACCTTCCCAGATGTGTGGCCTTGGGCCAGCTGTGTTGCGTTTCTGTACCTCAGTATCCCTCCTATGTAAAGTAGAGCTTTTTTGGAGTGAAGATGGAAGAAGTTGGAATGTGAAAAGGCCTTAGTGGAATCAATTGTAGTACTGTCTAGATTTCCGAGCCCTCTTTGGGTTGGTGACAGAGGTGAGGTAGTGGGGGACCCCCTTCAGCTGGACTCTGGGAAGGGAGAGCAGGTGCACATTGCCCACAAGTGCAGCGTCAGCAAGAAGAGGAGTTTCAGTTTCTATCAAAACAAGTTCTCTGAATTCCCCTACCTCTGCAGGTCCATTGGCCGTTTCTCCCACCTTGGCCCCCATAGGGAAGTCCAGTTTAGCCCAGCCCCTGGTCCCATATGCCTACCCTCTGGGAGGAGGAAGGCTTTCTGGAGGACAGAGGTGGGGCTAGCAAAGTCAGGCAAGCACCGCCTCGGTGAGGGCTGCCTGTGTTTTCACCCTGCCCTGGATGCTTTTCCCTGCCTTAGATCACTATAAAGACCCTTCTCCTCTCCCTTTTTGGGGAGGTATTATTGCTCTGTTTCGCTGGTTCAGATACAGATGTTTTCTTCCACGTGGATGATCCCCAAACTGGGGTATATCTTATAATCAGATAGGTGGGTCATGCCATGCCACCACCACCCCTAACCAAAGCTGTGATTTAAATGCATGAATGGTACCACCTTTCAGTCCATCTTAGAATTGAGGAGAGAAGGGGATATCTTACAGGGAGGTAGGTAGGAAAGTAAAGTCACACTTAAGGGCTCTGTTTTGTGAAGCCTGTATTATTGATTTGATGTTAATTTGGTTACTAAAGATTTGAACTATGGATACAGAAGGTGGATCAGTGGACCTTTGAATTCAGTAAAGGTAGAGAGGCCAGTCCTGCCTGTGTGAGGAGGGACAGCCTAGACTCCCAAGTTTGGGGCATTCCTCTGGCTGAGGAAGTGACAGAAATGAGGAAGGCCTTAATAAGCGGTTCCGGTGACATTCTGACTGACTTGTGGTTGGTTGGCCATCTGAAAGAGTCATCGTTTACTCATAACAAATGGAGCCCCAGTTTTTGAACATGAGTACACCTTAGGCATTCAGCAAACCCTACCCCTAGTCTTGACAACTCCCTGTGAAAGGAAGAGGAGTTACTCTCCCCACTTTGTGGAAGAAGACATTGTGGCCCAGAAAGCTTGATGGCCTTGTCCAGTGCCACACAGCTAGGAGGCACCAGAGCCTTTCTGCTAAAGCAGAGGAGACAGTGGCAGGGGAATGGAGCATGGGGACCTTCATGAGTTTCCCTCAGCTCCTTTCCCTGTCCCACAGCCTCCCGTTTGCTCCATTTTCTTGCATCTCGCATCTAGCTCAGGTAGATACATCTCTCAGGCCTGCAAATGCCTGTTGATCCTTCCCTAAGAACATCTCAGCCACCTCCTTGATCTTGGTAGGCCGGCCCCTATTTAACCCTTTTGCCGCCATCTCAGTTCCTGTTTACTGCAGCTGCGTGCAGCATTGCCTTCTCAGCACCCCAAGCTCATTCTACATAAATAGCTCTCTGCAGCCACAGAGGGCTCTGTGGTCCTGGCTTCTAAGAAAGGCGGCAGCAGGGGGCCCCCAGCCTGTGTGCAGGGCACGTGACTTGCTGGAAGTGCTGCTGTGGGGGTGGGGGAGAGTGTGGCCACAGAACCCACATCCTTGTTTACATCGGTGAAGGGGCTACCCCTTCCTGCCTTCACAGCAACCCACCCCCTCAGGCCTCTGCACCTCCGAAGAGGACTTGAGACAGGCATTGGCCCCGTTTTCTATCTCAGAAGTAGCATTTTTCTCCTTATCTCACAGAATTCTTCAGGGAGGGAAGGGGGAGGGGGGCGAAGGTGTTCTTCTGGCAATTCTTCTGAGGCAGACTGGCTGTCATGGAAGAACTCTGATGTTCCGTGCAGGATGTGACCCTGCCCCGGTGCCCCAGGGTGATCCCATCAGAGCAGCAGTCCTTCAGGGAGACAAAGGGAAATTCCCTCTTCGTCTTAGCCAGTGGACACCAGCCAGGCCTCGTTTTCAAGCCCACTTTAATTTCCCAGGGAGAAGACTCCCTGCCTCCCCCCAGCCTATCCATCCCCTCAGCAAGCTTTTCCCAATTTCCTGTACTGTATCGGGCTCTGAGCTGGGGTGGACTTGGATGTGAACTGTCCTCAGCCCTCAGTGGAAGTCAGAGTGCTTAGGCAGAGGAAGTCTGCACACATCTTTGATAAATCTGGTGATAGAAGTGCTCTAGAGGGTGGGAGGGATGGGGAATTGTAAAAAGAGCACATGAGTGTTTGACAAGTAGGCAGCCGAGGAGGATGGAAAGAAAGCCTTGAAAAGAGGAAATGGCATGTGTGAAGATCCTAGAGTGAGGCGGAAGGAGCCTGGTTCTTATTTTGACCAAAACCCATAATGCCTAGACCATTTGGGCCATAGGCTGCCTTTCCTGAATTAAGCTTAAGTGATGTTCATATGTGTCTTACTTCTCTTGCTAGATTACTGGCTTTTTTCAGGTAAGGGCAGGATTTTACTCACCTCTGTCACCTTCACAGTACCCCATATTCAGGCCCCACTATGGGTAGGGGACTCTAATATGTTGAGTGACTGGTCTGTCCCAAGCCCTGTGCTAGTCACCTTACACCCATTATCTCATTGATCCCACAAGAGGCCTGCCAGGAAGTCATCCCCCTTGTTCCCGTTTTATGTGTGAGGCACATGAGGCTTGGGACACTTGGGTTGCTTGCCTCTAGTGATTTAGCTCACTAGTACCTGGCAGAACTGGGCTTGGAGCCCAGTTGTTTTTCTTGTCTCTTCTTTTTTATTTTTTAATCCTACAAAGGCCATGCTGGCTCCCAAGAGTCAGGAAAACTGGATTCTAGAGTTGAATCCATCAGACTCCCTTGCTGTGTGACCCTGGTGAAGCCATAAACTCTCCCTGAACCTTGGCTTCCCCATGTGAAGAGTGAAGGGGGAGTGTGGAATTGCTGGTGCTCAAGGCCACTTAGGGGACTTAAAATGTTTGTTGACTTGTCTGAGTGGCCGGGCAAGCCCTGGACAAATTCATCTGCCTGAAAGGACTGTGGTTGTGTTCCTCTCGCCTGTACTCTTGTTCCTAAAGACTGTCCCTGCCTGCCTCTTTTTCCATGACCCAATTCCAGCCCACAAAGCCAAGCACTCTCCAGGCCTTTAGTGTAGGAAAAGGCGTTTCTCTGGCCCCCAGCCTTCCACCACCAAGGATGTTCCATGACTCCAAACTCTTCTCTGGTGGTAACTCTTAACCCCAGCCTCTCCTTTCTCCTGTCCCCACAGCTGACCAGGTATATGGAGACCAGGACATGCATGAGGTTGTGCGAAAGCATTGCATGGACTATCTGGTGAGACCCTGCAGAGGCCTTGGGGTGGGGGCTGTGTGGGTGCATCTCCTCCCCCTATAGACCTTGACCTTCCAATCTGTTCTGCAGATGAAGAATGCTGACTACTTCTCCAACTATGTCACAGAGGACTTCACCACCTACATCAACAGGAAGCGGAAAAACAATTGCCATGGCAACCACATTGAGATGCAAGCCATGGCAGAGATGTACAACCGGCCCGTGGAGGTGTACCAGTACAGCACAGGTACTTCTGTGGTGGGTAGGTGAGCGACTGACTGCACCTGGTCCGAGCCTGCACTGCCTGGCCCATTGTGGATGCTCCTTCCTTCTCTTTCTCTGCAGAACCCATTAACACATTCCATGGGATCCATCAAAATGAGGATGAACCCATTCGCGTCAGCTACCATCGGAATATCCACTACAATTCAGTGGTGAATCCCAACAAGGCCACCATTGGTGTGGGGCTAGGCCTGCCATCATTCAAACCGGGGGTAAGTGGGTCCCCCTGCTCAGGGTGACTGCTAGATACAGAGGCCAGAAACCTTTGTTGGAGTTTCAGTTCTGCCCTAGTCCACAAAAAAGTCCTGTCCCCTCTCTGGGTGGCCCCTGAGGTCTCACCTCTATAAAATTAGGGAGTTAATTCAAGGGGATCTCAGGGCTCAGTCTGTGGTCTCCATTTGCCTGTCAGAGCTGGCTTACCCATCTTTCATGCCTGTTGATGGTTGGCATTTTGGGAAATGGAGGCACATCTGGGAACCAGGGTTTGGTATTGGGATCTTAGCACCCACACGGATCCTCTTCTGAAACTCAGCAGTCATAGACAGCTGTGTTCAGAGACTTGAAGTGCGGGCCCAGCTGTACTACTTACTGGCTGTGGGACCTATGACAGATTACACAAGTCATCTGGGCTGACAGCTCAGCCTATACGGTAAGTGCCTGACATTGAGCCTGGTGCCGAGTAGGTACTCAAGGTGGCAGGATGTTTTCCAACACATGCTGACAGATTTTCATTCTCTCTCATAAACAGTCATCTTTTGAGGATTTTGCTATCTTCTATTTAGATTTCACTTCCTATAAACAGAAAGTGCCCCTGCCTCATTTTAGGAAACACACACCCTAACACCAACACACCCTCTAACGTAGGGTTTTGTAATTTTTTTTAAGAAAACTTTTAATTTTAGAACAATTATAGGTTGACAGAATTACTGAGATTAGAGAATTTCCATATTCCCACTCTGATTAGCATGTCAGCATAGAACATTTGTCACAATTGAAAAGCAATATTGATATATTAACTAAAGACTATTTTATTTAAATGACCTCAGTCTTTCTCTGATGATCTTATCTGGTCCAGGATACCTTACTACATTTAGTTGTCTTGGCTCCTTTTGGCTCTGACCATTTCTCTGAGTTTCCTTGTTTTTGTCTTTGATCTGTTTACAGACTCTAGTTTTTCCTTTTCTAGAATTTCTAGGAATTAGAATCCTACAGTATTTCAGAGTGGCTTCTTGCACATAATACTACATATTTAAATTTAAGATTCATCCATGACTTTCTGTGGTCTGATCACTCATTTTTCTTTTTCCTTTTTTATTATCTTAAAAATTATTTTTTAATGTTTGTTTATGTTTTGAGAGAGATAGAGCACAAGCATGAGAGGGGCAGAGAGAGAGAGGGAGACACAGAATCAGAAGCAGCCTCCAGGCTCCGAGCTGTCAGCACAGAGCCCAACATGGAGCTTGAATTCACGAGCCGCAGGATCATGACCTGAGCTGAAGTCAGACGCTTAACTGACTGAGCTACCCGGGCGCCCCATCTCTTTCTCCTTTTTGAAAAAAATGGAATGGCTAAAGGTTTTTTTTTTTTTTTTGGTAGACTTTTTTAAAAAATGTTTATTTGTTTTGAGAGAGAGCATGTATGCATGCATGCCATGGGGCGGGGCACAGCGAGAAGGAGGGAGAGAATCCTAAGCAGGCTCCCCACAGCCAGCACAGAGCCCAAAGCTGGGATTGATCCCATGAACTGGGAGATCATGACCTGAGCCAAAATCAAGAGTCGGACACCCAACCAAATGAGCCACCCAGGCGCACCTAGACCTAATTGTTTAGAACAGTTTTAGATCTACCATAAAATTGAGAAGATAGTATAGAATTCCCATGTATTCTCCATGCTTCTCCTGGCCATGCCCAGTAGTTTCACTATTATTATTTGGATGACTGTGATTCATTTGTTATAATATTTGAACCAGTATTGATACATTGTTATTATCATCATGTCTCTTTAGGTTCCCTTATTTGTGACAGTTTCTTAATGTTTTTGTGTTTTTGATGACCTTCACAGTTTTTTTTAAATTTTTTTTAAATATTTTTATTTATTTCTAGGATAGAGAGAGACAGCGTGAACAGGGGAGGGTCAGAGAGAGAGGGAGATACAGACTCTGAAACAGGCTCCAGGCTCTGAGCTGGCAGTCAGCACAGAGCCCGATGCGGGGCTCAACCCACGAACCGCGAGATCATGACCTAAGCGAAAGTCGGACGCTTAACCGACTAAGCCACCCAGGCGCCCCTGATGACCTTCACAGTTTTGAGGAGTACTGGTCATGTATATCATAGGATGTTTATCTTTTGGAATTGACATTTGTTATAATATTTGAACCAGTGTTGAAACATTGTTATTAACTGAAATCATCATGTCTCTTTAGGCTCCCTTATTTGTGACACTTTCTCATGTTTTTGTGTTTTTGATGACCTTGACAGTTTTGAGGAGTACTGGTCATGTGTATTTGTAGGATGTTTCTCTTTTGGAATTGGTCTGATGTTTTTCTCATCATTAGACTGGGGTTATGTTTTAGGGAGGAAGATCACAGTGGTAAAGTGCCATTCTTATCACATCATATCAGTAGTGTATATTGTGAGCATAATTTATGACTGTTGATGTTGACCTTGATTGCTAGTGGAAGTAGTATTTGTCAGATTTTCTCCACTGTAAAATTACTCTCCCCCCATTCCCTTTTCCTTTTTTTTTTTAATGTTTTTTAAAATTTATTTCTGAGAGAGAACATGAGCAGGGGAGGGTCAGAGAGAGAGGGAGACACAGAATCCGAAACAGGCTCCAGGCTCTGAGCTAGCTGTCCGCACAGAGCCTGACACAGGACTCGAACCCATGAACTGTGAGATCATGACCTGAGCCGAAGTTGGATGCTTAACTGACCGAGCCACCCAGGCGCTCCCCTCCCCCCATTCCCTTTTTCATACTGTCCTGTTCAGAAGGCAGCCATTATCTATATAGCTCACACTTAAAAAGTGGAGGTTATGTTCCAGCTTCTTGAGGGCGTAGTGTCTATATAAACTATGTAAAATTCTTCTGCAAGGGAGATTTACATCTTATTTGCCATTTACTAATATCACTGTGGACTCAAGGGTATTTCTTTTATACTGGATTGTAATCCAGGACTATTTTTATTGATTTTGATGCTCATGTTGTTCAGTTTTGGCTATTGGGAGCTCACTTAGTTGGTTCCTGAATCTCTTTGATATCCCCCCATCATTGTGGTGGTGGGTTGTTTTAAATTTTGGCTTTTGTTTGTTTTATTTAATTTGTAGCACTTTCTTAGTTTCTGGCACTATGAGGTGCTCCCAGTTCATCTTGTCTATTTTTTGCCACAATTCTAGAACCAGCCATTTCTTCAAGGAGCCCTGGTTCCCCTTATTGGAGTATGTTATTAGAAACCAAGATCTGCAGGTCCCTGGGTGGCTTAGTTGGTTAACCATCTGACTTCGGCTCAGGTCATGATCTTGTGGTTTGTGAGTTTGAGCCCTGCGACAGGCTCTGTGCTAACAGTTCAGAGCTTGGAGCCTGGAGCCTACTTGGGATTCTGTGTCTGTCTGTCTGTCTGTCTCTCTCCCCCGCCCCCGCTTGTGCTCGTGCGCGCTCTCTCTCTCTCTCTCAAAATAAACGTTAAAAAAATTAGAAAAAGAAAAAGATCTGGGTGCCGAGTATGCTCCTTGCTACTGGGGTGTCCTTGCTTCTAGGCCCCTTCAGCTGACAGAGCAAGGAAATAATATCTATGTATACTAACCCACACATATGCGCTTATCTAGAAATTTTTTTAATGTAACCATCCGTATCTGTATGAAGCTGCAGTTCTTACTGATTATCTCCAACAGATAAGGTAGACCTCATTGTTTTAATTTGCAATTCCCTGATGACAGATGGTGTTGAGTATCTTTTCATGTGCTTATTTGCCATCTGTATATCTTCTTTGAGGAAATGTGTCTGTAGACTTTTTTTTGCCCATTTTTTAATTGACTTGTTCTAACAAAGTTTTACATACTTTTTGGAATATCATACATAGGTAAAAAATTATATTTTACATCATTAACTTAGTGCACACACATTGGTGTGTAGTGTGTATATTTGCATTAAAATAATGTTAGAATTTCACTGAGCAACACTTACACTTAATGCCTGAAATATGCTCTGGTATTTTTTTCATTATTTCATTTTTGAAATGCTCATGTATCTCATAGCCTGATAAAAAGTACTTCTGCAGTGTCCCACAACTCATAACACCCTATTCAATGTCCAAATACTCCCTTTACCCTGTGCACACATAGCTAACTTCTCAGGTCAGGTGATCTTTTCTCCTTGTCCCATCTGGGCATAGTTGAGGAAGGCCTCAGCGTCGTGAAACTGAGTCATCGCTGGGTGAGGGAGGCATCTTTAAATTCTAGCACCTGGCTGCCCCAGACATAGTACTTCAAAGTGTCTAGGGATTGGGAGCTGGGCTTCTGAGTGTAGGAGTTTGGAATGACAAATCCCACTACCCAAGCCTGCCTTCCCCTGATTCCTGATGAATAAGCAGCCTGCTCAAGGGGTTGTTTAGTAGGAGTACCTGCCTTCCTATCCCCTCTCTCCTGGCCCTACAGGCTCCCAATCCTGAGCCAGTTCTGTCTCTTGGCTGGAGTTTAGAGTGTCACCCTACATCCCTGTTCCTCCCTGCCTTGCAGTTTGCAGAGCAGTCCCTGATGAAGAATGCCATAAAAACATCAGAGGAGTCATGGATTGAACAGCAGATGCTGGAAGACAAGAAGCGGGCCACAGACTGGGAGGCCACAAATGAGGCCATTGAGGAACAAGTGGCTCGGGAATCCTACCTGCAGTGGCTACGGGATCAAGAGAAACAGGGCCGCCAGGTCCGCGGCCCCAGCCAGGTGTGTCCTGGGCTCTGTCACTGACCTGGCCAAGAACCCCTTATTTCCCATGTTCTGCCCCCATACAGACAGAAAAAAATCAGCAGTTTTGACATCTGGGAGAGAAGGAAGTTCCCAGCCCATTCTGTACTGCATCTTGGCCTTAGTCTTGGCATTGTGCCTTAGAACTCTCAACACCTTTGCAGAATAAGCTCGCTCTCCAAGAGTGAGGGAGGCCAGTCATTGGTGGTGACACGTGGGATTGATGGATAGTTCCAGAGGGACAAGCTTTTGTTGAATGTCCTTGTGTGTCAGGCTCTGTGCTGAGGATGTAAAATCAGGTCCGGCCTGCTCCACTCTCAAAGATCTCCTGTCTGCTGAGGAAGACATACATCAGTGAGGCCCTTGACCCTGTCTGGGAGACCAGTAGACGTGGGGGCTCTGGTCAGTCTTCACACAGGAAGGTTGAATGTTTAGGGCAGGGAGGAGGCAGAGCCGGCAGGCATTTGCAGAATCACAAGGAGTTCAGAGTGACTGTAGATTCTGGCAAGAGTTGAGTCATTTCTTCAACAAATAGTGATTGCAGGTCTGTGCCAGGCACTGTTCTCAGTGTATGGGGGTACATTGGTGAGCCAGGTAGGCCCAGATCCCTGTCCTTGTGATGCTTACATTTTTGCAGAGTGGAACAAAATAAACAGTAAACATAATGAATAGACTAGTTGAGAGGTAAGGCAGATGAAACACGTAGAGCAGGGTAAAGGGAATGAGTAGGGCCGAGGGGGCTGAGAGGTCACGGTATTAAATAGCGTGGTCAGGGTAGGCCTCAAAGCAGGTGAAATGTGAACAAAAGCTTGCAGAAGGTGAGGCAGTTAGCTAAGTGCATATGCCAGGCAAGGCAGAAGGCGAGCAAAGGCCTTGAGGTAGGGCGCACCTGGTATGATTTGGGTGCGGTCCAGAGGCCAGTGTGGTATAGCAGTAAATGAAGTCAGAGAGGTGGTGGGGCCAAATTGAGAAGGGGCTTGTGGGCTGTGGCGAGGACTTTGGCTTTTACTGTGAGTGAGGCAGAAGCCATCGGGAGGGTTGTGAGCAGAGGAGGGACAGGATCTCCCGATTGCTGAGTGCAACATGGAATCTAGAGGGCAGGGGTGAGTGGAAGTAGGGGATCAGTGAGGCAGAGGCTACTAGAATAGTCCCAGTGGTGACTGATGGCGGAGCTGGCTAGGAATGAAGAAGGAAAGGGGATGGAGTCTGAATGGATTTTGAAGGTGGAGGTAGAGGTTTCCTCTTAGATTGGCTATAAGGGTGTGAGGGAGGATTAAGGAGCTTACCTTTGTCCTGTGGTCTGCTGTGTGACCAAGAATGATGGTGGCCTATGTAGAAACTGTATCATAGCCAGGATTCCGGGAGGGAGCCAGCCCCCAGGGATGGGGCAGAGGAGGGTCACGACTGGCGTTGGTCTTTCCCTCCTCCTCCTCCTCCTCCTCCTCCTTCCCACTGCAGCCCCGGAAAGCCAGTGCTACGTGCAGTTCTGCCACAGCAGCAGCCTCCAGTGGCCTAGAGGAGTGGACCAATAGGTCCCCACGGCAGCGGAGTTCAGCCTCTTCACCCGAGCACCCTGAGCTGCACACCGAGTTGGGCATCAAGCCCCCTTCCCCAGGCACTGTCTTAGCTCTTGCCAAACCTCCTTCACCCTGTGCACCAGGTCAGTGAGGTGGTGATGGGAGCATGAGTTAGGAGGTGCTGCCTAGGTCTTGGGCCCTGCCTCTGACTATCCCTCTGCCCCAGGTACAAGCAGCCAGTTCTCGGCAGGGGCTGACCGGGCTACTCCCCCTCTCGTGTCCCTCTACCCTGCTCTGGAGTGCCGGGCCCTCATTCAGCAGATGTCCCCCTCTGCGTTTGGTAAGCCTCCTGTATCTAGGGGCCAGGGGCAGCTGGGAGATGGGGAGAGATGGAAGAACCAGCAAGTCCCGGGAGGGGAGCTTCCAGACCCTCTGGCCTTCTCCCCAAGAAAAGGGAATTTTTCAAGCCCAAGGGATGTGTCCAGAGGGCATCTGTATGGGATCTCTGCAGAGCCAGGGATCAGCAAAGGGTGAAGAGAAGGCGGGCTGGGAGTGCTCCGTCATCCTTTTCCCCTTCCTCTTGGCCCAGCAGGTCTGAATGACTGGGATGATGATGAGATCCTAGCATCGGTGCTGGCAGTGTCCCAACAGGAATACCTAGACAGTATGAAGAAAAACAAAGTGCACAGAGATCCACCCCCAGACAAGAGTTGATGGAGACCCAGAGACTGGAGACCATCTCCCGACCCCCACCACTCCTGCCCTCCGGTGCCGACCCACCTTCTTTGGCTTTCTTCCCTCTTGCCTTCTTCCCTCTCTCCCTTCCTTTCCCTCTTCCCCACTTCCCTCTGGCTGACCCACCACTGCGCCCCCTCTCATCGCTGCCACCACCACCATCACCCGTCTCTTCGCCAGCTGACGTGCCCTGTTGCCCCCTGCACAGCACCATCCCTGCATTCCACAGGGGACTTGGGCAAGGGTGCCGAACATAGGCGAGAGGCATACAGAGACAAACCAACTGGCAGCCAGGCAGTCCCTGAGGAGAAACATTCAGACAGAGGAAAGTCTCCCTGCCCCCCCTCACCCCCCTATTCCTTCCAAGTTCAGAGAAACTTGTTACCCCCACCTCCACAATGATGCTGGGAAGGTGCGAGGAAGAAGTGGCAATTCCCCTTCCCAGTACCCCAAGAATGTCTGAGCCTTCAATGTTGAATTTTTTTCTTTATTAAAATGTACTTTTATCTTATAAAATCAACCAATCCAAAATGATGTAGACAACAGCATTGGCTCTGTGAAGGTGGCATCTCTGGTTTGGGAGCAGGCAGGCCATGGGCCACAGAGGGGGCACAAAGATGTGGTTGCTGTCTCTGGCCTCCAGCTCTGTGGAGGTGGGCAGGTTCTAGAGCGTGAGTCGGGGCAGGGTGGGGGGCAGGGGGGCAGGTGTCAAAATGGGCTTTGGACACTTGAGACTCTGACCTCGCTGCATTCCTATTGCTTCCACACCACCACCACTATCACCACCAGTCTCTTTGGAATCTTGGGCTGGGAGGCACCTTTGAGGATCATGGCAGCCACCGCCTGCCCAGGATTTGAGTGTGGGGAGTGGGAGCAGCCTCAGCAGATGAGGCACCTGTGCCCTGCAGGTATTGACAAGATCCACCATCTGTAATGTCCTTGGCACAATAAAACCAAATGTCAGTTTCCCCTGAGCGCCTCTGTTCTGTGTGGGGCATGGGGTGGGTGGGGCTCTGGGCAGAGGCGGTGATGGCAATAGGCCTTGGCTTGACCTCTGAGGGCTGCATGCTCTCCAGTAGGGTATTTCTGCAGGCCCAGAGTTCATATTTGATTCACTGCTTACTAAACCAACTTCTGGGCCTGTTCCCACCAAGAAAGTTCCATCTTTGCCTGCTGCCCCTGCCTCAGTACTGGCGCATGTAGCCTGCCCACCTTGTGTCCTGGGGTGTGATGGGAGCAGGGAGTCGACTGAGCTTGAGGGCTGGGACTGAACTTTCAATTACTCTGCCTGCCTCCTTGCCTATATATGTTTGCCCTTTCCTTGTGATCTTTGATGAGGAAATGCTTTGCAAAGGCACAACAGAGGCTTCATATCAATGTAAGCTTAGTGGAATTGACTGGTGGGGCCTCCTGGGTTTAAGGAATATTAAACCCTTTCTTACTGATGTCCCCCAGTCTTCTGACCCCTTTCCCTGCCTTTCCTTGGGGTAAAGTCAAGGCAGAGAAGGATGGCTGGCCCCCACATTTTGTCAAGAATGATTTTGTTTTTTTGCCATGCCTCACTAATGGGGCCCCTGTGGAAGGGTGCATGTCCAGGTCTGCCAGTGAGGGCATGGCTGGCCAGGTGGCCACCTGTGGGGTGTCTGTGGAATCCGCTGGTCATGCATGCAGATGTTGGAGAGTTCGTTTGAAACCTACCTGGCTTTCTCTAGCTGTGTGGCCTTGGTCAAATCACAGGCTCCCTGAGTTTCAAGGGTCCCACCACGTGTACAACAGGAGTGATTAATGTCTACTACCTCACACTCTCTGGTTGTGAGCATGGAGAGGGAATGTTTGTGGTCAACATAAGGTATGATGGCACCGTGCCTGGCACATTCTGAGAGCTCAGATGTTAGAGTATTCTAATGTTGAACTTTCTGCACCATTTGGCCCCTGCCTACCTCTTCTTGCTGCTCTGTCCAGTTTCATTGGCCTCTGCCTGGAATTTGCCCTTCCCCTATCCTGAGCCCCCAACCTTGTCCTTCAAGATGGGTAGAAAGTCACCTTATGAGAAGCCCTGTGTGACTCCATCCACATTCTCACTTCTATCCACAAATGTGTCTTTACTCCTTCCCCAATAACTGTGCAAGGGCTGTGATGCCTGACTTAATCTGTGTATCTCTAATATCTGCACCCCTGCCAGGGCCTGGCAGGCTTACAGTAGACCCCTAATAAATATTGGATGAATAAGGGAGAGTACATGTGTGTATTTGCTTTTTGAGTGTTGTCTGTGTGTGACTTTGGTGACTCCCAAGTCTTCACATGCATCTCACAGTGTCTCTAGTGTGTGTGACAAGGGCTTGTTTCCAGGTGTGTCAGATGGTGACTGAGTGTGGGACTCTATCTCAGACAGTTTATGTCTGTTTCTGAGACAAGTGCATGTCTGCGTGGGTCTGTCTGTGACAGCGCATCTGTGGTTTCTTTCTGATGGGGTGGATGTCCGTTTGTATTCCTGTGACAGATTCTAGGTAGATATTTCTGGACAATTTCAGTGACAATACTGTATGTTTGCTGGTTGTGTGTCTGGTTCTATCCACATCTGTTTTTGTGACAATGCCTATCTATGTGGCTCTGTTGCATAAGTATGTCTGCCTTTGGAGCAGTACTTGTGTGTCTCTGGAGCATCTGTGTGTCTTCCTGTGACAGACACGAGATCTCTCATTTTTGGGACAGTACAAGTCTTCCTGTGACAGTGTGTCTGATGGTGCCAGTATCTTTGTGACAAATTCTGGTGGTGGTGAGTCTGACATTTCTGTGTCATTGTCACATGGCAACGTAGGTCTATGTGAGTCTCTCTGGAGTGCCTGTCTTTAACAGTGTTTTTTTGGGTGTCATTCTGGGACATAACTCAGGCAGCATGCCGGCCTGACAGTGGATGTCAGTCTCTGTGACAGTACATGTCTGCACGTGTGTCTAGGACAAGTTTACATGAATGTGTCTTGACAGTATGGGTTTTGTGTATATCACATGGTACTTTGAGTGTCTTGAGTGCATATCTATCTACTTGTGGCGTGACACTCTACTGTCTTATTTTTCCCAAATTTGTGACTGAGGGTATTTTGCCACCTGTCTGAGCTCTCTCCATCCCTGTCTCTGCCATTTGGAGGCATACCCCCAAGCCACCATCACTCTGGCTTGCTCCTCACCCCCGCCCAAGATCCACTTCTCCCTGCCAATCCAGATTCTAGACGTGCTGACTGGGTTCGCGGCCAGACCTAGCCAGGTCTGTTCAGGTTAAGGGCGCTCAAAACACCCCACAAGCCTCCGGGCTTGGGAACACTGACTTTGACCAGTGCGTCCCCCACGGTGGTGGTCAGAGGGGTTACCCCTCCCAGGAAGCTGGACAGATTCTTCCGGGATCCCCGGCTTCAGTTTCAGGACAGAGGCTGCCGGTTGCCTAGAAGGCTCTGGTCCTGGGTGCTGAGCACTCTTTGGAGACCGGGTCCTGGGTAGCCACAGGCCCGGATTCTTAGAAGCTGGGCCTGGCATTATCTCCGCGCTATTCTCGAAGCAGCGGCTGCAAACCAACTTCCTAGGAAAGGAAGCGGTGCAGTTATTTTTTTAAGTTTATATCTATATATACACATACACACATACATATATAAAAACAACCCCGCGCAACAACCAAAACAAATGCGGTTGCTGCAAAGGGATTCCCAGAACCGGTTTCCTCTTCGCGCGAGCCCCCCACATTTGCATGCGGGCCCGGCCCCCGCGGAAGATCCGGGCATGTATTTGCATAAGGGGGTACTTGGAACGTTGAGGGTGGTATGCAAATAAGGACTGGCTCCGATTGGCTGGGGTACAGCAGGTGCCGCGTCCGGATTGATCAAAGCCAAGTGGGCGGGGCCGTCGCCCGGGGCGACTCTCTTGGGAGGCGCGTGCCCCGGCTCAGTAGCGTTGGAGCTGGCGCGCGCGTCGAATCCCAACATTGCGCTGTTTGCGGGCGCTACTGGGCCACCAGCTTCTCTGCCTTCCACCCTGGCGCCCCCAAGTCCTGGCTCCCCAGCCTCGCTGCCCCGGGCGTCCACCCCCTGCGGGCTCAGTGGGCTCAATCTACGCAGCACCTCCTCCATGTTGACTAAGCCTCTGCAAGGGCTCCCCGTGGCCCCCGTGACCCCCACGCCGCCGCCAGGTGAGCGAGGCTCCCCTACCACGACTAGGCCGGGCGGGATGATGTGATTGAGGGCGGCGCGGGAGGAGGGGAGGAGAGGGTCGCAGCCGGGCTCAACACGCAGCCACCCTGACTTCCTCGCCCCCGCCTGCGTAGGAGGCAAGGATCGGGAAGCGTTCGAGGCCGAGTACCGACTCGGCCCCCTCCTTGGTAAGGGGGGCTTTGGTACCGTCTTCGCAGGACATCGCGTCACAGACCGACTCCAGGTATCCACCACAAGGGTCCTGGGAGGGTCAGGGGTATGCGTGCGCGCGTGTGGCGGGGACAGGAGTCCCGGGGTCCGGGGCCTGGGATGCTGATTGACCAGGGGATGAGCCAACAATGTGTGTGTGGTAGGGTCATGAGGACCAGGATCCAGGTTGGTGGGGGATGCCCGAGCGCGCGCACGTGCGCGCGCTTGTTTGTGTGTGTGGCGATCCAGGTGGGTATGTGGGGGGAGGGGGAGTTTCAGGGCAGGGATTTTGGAAGTCTAGGGGGTGAGTCTGAGGACTGGGGGGTCGTGAGGACTCTAGACCCTGGGCTCCAGGGGATATGTATCTGTGTGGGAAGGTGGAGACCCAGAGCTGAGATTTGGAGAATTTTGAGGACCGATGTCCAGCGTGGCGTCCTGAGGACCAGGACCCTGGTAGAGAGTTGGGGTGTCCTGGAGCTGGATGGAAAGATTGAGAGCTTGGGGTATTAGGAAATTCAGAGCTCAGGAGCTGGAATGAGGGGCCTCAAGCCTGAGAAGGGAGAACGCAGGGCTAAGGATGATGGGAGAGGTGAACTTGGTTCTGGGGACTTGGAGGGCAGGGGAGAAGCTCCAGCTCATTTTGGGTTGTGGCGTGGCGAGGTTGAGACCAGAAAGACTAGGATGAGGGTCAAGACTGGGAGGAGTCTGGGGGTCATCTGCTGGCCCCCTCACCTCACCCCCGTTCTCCAGGTGGCCATCAAAGTGATCCCCCGGAATCGTGTGCTGGGCTGGTCCCCCTTGGTGAGTATCTTTGGAGACCTGCCTGACCTGGCGACGCCATCTCTGATGATGGGCTCTTGCGATGGACTCACCCCCTTGCCTTTCTAGGGCTTGTATGATTCCCTGGGCCCTGTAACGGTGAGAGCACCCCTACAAGCCCGTGTTTACTCCCCTGTGGTGACATTCACACCTCCATACGATTCTCACCCCAGCTCCCTCTACGGCCCTGGATTCTCCCCTCCACACCGCCTTTCACCTCCTCCCTCCGAACACTGCCTCAGGGGCTGCCCGCGGGGCATGCTGGTGGGGAAAGAGGAGCAGAGGTCACTGGTTGCCATGGTGACGGTGGCTGCTTCACTTTGGCCGTTAGAACGCTAACGGACAACAGGGCGGGTCTGGGCTAGTTGTAGGGGCGCGAGCGCCCCCTGGCGGACTCTGGGGAAGGCTGCGCCTGCGCAGGTTGTGGGACCCGGAGGGAGAAGGTGCGCCTGCGCAGTAGCGGAATTTTCATCACCGTGAGAAAACCTGTCTGCGGCTGTGCAAGTCAGTGGACTGGCCGGGAGAGGGCCCCACCTCAGGCTGGAAGGCTGCTCTGGCAGCCCGTGTGCCCGCATCGGGCTTCTAGCGTGGGGTGGCTTTTATGGCTTAGCATTTATACCTTTTATTGAGCACCAGCTGTATGTCTCAGGTTTTGCTTCATCATCAAAGCTTACTGTATTCCAAGTCCCACTGAGTACTTGCAACACAGTTCTAGATGTTTGGTGTCAGTGACAAAACACCACATGATGTTGAGTTCTTACTTTGTTCTTTTGTAGTTAATCACTTTCAGCTATTTAAGAAATGTATATTGAGCACCTACTATGTGCCAGGCACAATTTTAGGCATTTGGCAAAATATTAACATTTATTGAGAGTTTATTTTGTGCCAGGTCCTTTCTACTAATTGCTTTTACTTGTTTAACAGATATTGTATTAAGCCCTGCCCCGTTACCAGGCCCTGTTCTAGTGTTTGAGCTATGTCATTGGACAGAATATTACAACTATTACACAATAATAGTATTTATTGAGTGCTAACTCTGTGTTAGACTCTAGGCTATAGAGTGCTTTCAGCTATTTAACATTTACTGAGCACCTACTATGTTTAAAGTACTATTGTAATCTTTTCTGAGATGCCAGTGAATGATACACTATTACATAATAGTGTTCATCAGTTTCTCCTTCTGCAGAAGGCTTTTTTTTTTAAGAACCACTTTCATTATTCAAATATTTACTGAGCCAGATGTGCATAGGCTTTTGGCTCAAACCGTCTTTGCAGTGGCCGGCCCTTAAGGCAAGGAAACTGAGGCTCAGGGAGGGAAGTGAGTTCTTGAAGACCACGAAGTCAGGAGGCTGAGGGGCTATGAATTAAGTTCAGGCAAGAAGTCCGCCTCAGAGCTGCTGCACTGACGTTTGTGTTCTCTCTTCTCTCCCCTTCTCCCCACAGTCAGACTCGGTCACATGCCCACTGGAAGTGGCACTGCTGTGGAAGGTGGGTGCAGGTGGTGGGCACCCTGGTGTGATCCGCCTGCTTGACTGGTTTGAGACACCAGAAGGCTTCATGCTGGTCCTGGAACGACCTTTGCCTGCCCAGGATCTCTTTGACTACATCACAGAGCAGGGCCCATTAGGTGAAGGCCGAAGCCGCTGCCTCTTTGCCCAGGTAGTAGCAGCTGTTCGGCACTGCCATGCTCGTGGAGTTGTCCATCGCGACATCAAGGATGAGAACATCTTGATGGACCTCCGCCGCGGCTGTGCCAAACTCATTGATTTTGGTTCCGGTGCCCTGCTCCATGATGAACCCTATACTGATTTTGATGGTAAGTCTTCCCTGAATCTCAGTGGGGGGATTTTTTACCTTTTATCTTCATGGTCTCTTGATCTTTGGCCTCTAGGGCTGGGGTGTCCTGTAATCCTTGATCTGTATTGTACCTTTATAAGGTTCTTGTTCTTTAATACTGGGGACTCTCAAGCCTTGTCCTCTGGTAAAGTCCATCTTCTGACAGTGCCTAGACCTTGTTCAGGGTTCTTATTCTGGTGAGGGGATTGTGTTATTATCCTGAGTGTTCCTCTTCTATCTGGTAAAGGCATCCTACTGTTACTTTTAAGTGCTTTTATTCTGTTGAGGGCACTCTGCTGTTACCTTTTTAATGATGAGACTCTGCTGCTATTTTTAAAGAGCTCCTATTCTGGTGAGGGGACCCTGCTCCTGTACTGAGTTCTCTCAATTCTGGTGAAGGGACCACACTTCCTGGGGAATGTGAGGTGGGTGGGGGAAGGACATTATTAGAGAGTAGTCTAATCTCTGGCTTGTGTGCAGGAACAAGGGTGTACAGCCCCCCAGAGTGGATCTCTCGTCACCAGTACCATGCACTCCCGGCCACTGTCTGGTCACTGGGCATCCTCCTCTATGACATGGTGTGTGGGGACATTCCCTTTGAGAGGGACCAGGAGATTCTAGAGGCTGAGCTCCACTTCCCTGCCCATGTCTCCCCAGGTGAGGCCTTCACTGGTCCTAGCCCAGTGGACTCCATCCTTCCCAGAGGCTAGTGCCCCCAACTGACTGCTAATCTCCTGTGTGCTTCTGATCTGCAGACTGCTGTGCCCTAATCCGCCGGTGCCTGGCCCCCAAGCCCTCTGCCCGACCCTCACTGGAGGAGATACTGCTGGACCCCTGGATGCAGACACCAGCTGAGGATGCATCCCTCAATGCCCCCAAGGGGGGTCCCACCCCTTTGGCCTGGTCCCTGCTGCCCTAGTCCTGGCCAGGACCCCACTAGTTAAATACCCGTCCCATGGCATGCCACAGGGATAGATGGACATCTGTTGACCTGGTTATACAGGTCATTAAAATTAAATCCAGTGTTACTAGGGTCAGAGATTGGGGATCACGGGTCAGGAGACACAAGCCAAGTCTGCCCAGTCCCTATCCCAATCCTGCTAAGGAGCCTTCCTCCCAGAACTTATGGTTTCTTATTCTGGAGCCGGGGGGGCGGGGGGAGACTTCCATATTTCTCATTTTGCTAAGGGTGTTTGTTTGGTTTGAAGTTACTTCCATTCTGAGCCCCAGGACTCTTATTCTAGTGAGTTGTAACCCCTACACTGGCACCTCCTGCTACCACCACACACACTTAGTTCAAATGCTCTCACTTGGGCAAGGGTGCTTTCCTTCCAATGCCCCAGCAGCTCTTATTTTAGCAAAGGGACCCTTTCCCCTAGCCCAGGGTTCTATATTCAGTCAAGCTGCTTGCCTACCTCAGCCCAGGGTTGCTTATTCTGGGGGAGGTAATGCCCTATTGTTATTCCAGGACTTTTTTATTATTATTTTATTATTTTATTTTATTATTATTATTACTTTTTTTTTTTTTTTTTTTGGTGAGGGGACCCTACTCTGTTATCCCAAGTGCTCTTATTCTGGTGAGGAGAACCCTACTTCCATGATTTGGGATGGAATGGGAGATGGACACCACCAGAGTCTGTTAGGATGGGTGGATGGTTTTTTGGAGGATGGGGTGGGGGAAATAAGTCTTGTTGTTTGTTCTCCTGGGCCCCCCCCTCCATCTTTTTCGGATTCTTGCTGCCTCCTTCTGAGCCAGGATTGTCCAGTTGCTGAAATGTAAATACTTATGTATTGGTGGGAGGGGAGCTCCAACTGTGTCCTCCTCCTCCTCCCCCCGCCTGGATTATTTAAAAAGCCATGTGTGGAAACCCACTATTTAATAAATGTTATAGAATCAGAAGTGACTGGCCATTTGTAGATGCAGTGAGGCAATTATGGAGCATCTACTGTATGCTGAGCCAAGAGGGAGGTGGGCGGGAGCTCTCCTCAGCTCTTGGGGAGCCTTAGCCTTATGGTACCATCCTAAAGCTCTTTAATAGGTTCGTTTAAGCAGGACCACAAGGGAAAACTCGATTTCTCCCTCTTCAGCTCTTAATGTAGCTCCCAGGATGTGCAGAAGGGTTTCGCTGGAGATACTGTAGACACTGAAGGTGCTTGGGACACATCCTGAATCGGACACATCCTGAATCAAAAACGGGCTTGCTCAGGCACAGAAAACTGCCTTTCTCACCCCGAGGGGAGGAAATAAACCCCTTCCACGAGAGAAAATGCCTTTCAGGGAGCTGGTGAGGGAGGGGCCAGGGTTGGGCACAAAAATCTTCCCAGCTCTTGTTTCCTAATTACATCCAGGGTGTAAGTCATGTTTTGCTGCTACTTCTCACCTTTCACTTGCAGTCTTACTTGCTCATCCCTCCCACCTCTCATTCCTCACTTCTTTTTTAACTTTTTAAAATGTTTATTTTTGAGAGAGAGAGCGCGCAAGTGGGGTAGAGTCAGAGAGGGAGACACAGAATCTGAAGCAGGCTCCAGGCTCCAAGCTGTCAACACAGAGCCCGACGCGGGTCATAAACTCACGAACCCCGAGATCATGACCTGAGCCGAAGTCCAACGCTTAACCGACTGAGCCCCCAGGCGCCCCTCATTCCTCACTTCTTGACATACCTGCTCTGTTCTATCTCGGTTTCACTTGACCTCAGCTGAACCCTATGGCCCCCTTTTTTTTCCTTTAAAAAATTTTTTAACGTTTTTCTCATTTTCTGGGAGAGAGTGCAAGTGGGGGAGGGGCGGAGAGAGGGAGACAGAATTTGAAGCAGGCTCCAGGCTCTGAGCTGTCAGCACAGGACCCGATGCAGGGCTCGAACCCGTTAGCGGTGAGATCATGACCTGAGCCAAAGTCGGAGGCTTAACCGACTGAGCCACCTAGGCGCCCCTTTTTTTCTTTTTTAAGAGAGAGAGGAAGACACAATCTGAAGCAGGCTCTAGGCTTTGAGCTATCAGCACAGAGTCTGACGCGGAGCTCGAACTCACGAGCCGTGAGATCATGACCTGGGCTGAAGTGGGATGCTTAACTGACTGAGCCATCCAGGCGCCCCTCCCCTCTTTCAAAAGCTAACCTGAAAGTGTCTCACCTACTGGCTTACGGGTCCTCTACACCCTCAGTAGGGGTTCATTTATCCTCCCGATTCGCAGTCTCAATTCTATGTCCTCTCACTTGTGTGGCCTCAACTGCTCCGCTTTCGTTTGCTAGCCTACCTGACTGTCGCCTGCCCCGCCCCCTCAGTCTCATTTTCCTCCCAGATGCCCCCGGGGCTCTGCGGGAGGCGGGACCTCGCCGAGAGGCGGGGGAAAGGGGAACTTCTGTCCAACCAGGAAGGACCCAGGAGTTTTGATGCGGAAAGGGAGGTATCCTCTCATAGAACGTGCCAATAAAGAGCCAACATAGAAGAGGGTCAGCTGAACCAATGAGAGGGGGACACTGGATGGGCGGGTGATCTGGAAAGCGGGATCAATGAAGATGAGGGCGGGTCTAGTAACGGGGATGAGCCAATGAGACACTGTAGAGACGTCAAGAGGCTAAACCGGCCGCCTGTCGGGTCTCCCTGTCCCGAAGAAATCTGGAAACCCCCCAGGCCGCGGTCTTAGATGTACTGTTCGGGAGCGAACGAGGAAAGCCCTTGCTCTGGCCAGCCCCTCACTCGCCCCACCTCCGCCCGAGAAGCCCGGAAACGGAAGTGAGGGACACGGAAGTGGCCTGCTGTTGCCGAGGGGACAGGCCAGGCAGATGCCAACATGGCAGCGGTTGGATCTGGCGGTTCCACCGCGGCGGCTGGGCCAGGAGCGGTCTCCGCGGGGGCGTTGGAGTCTGGGACTGCGAGTGCGGGTGAGACAGATTGTGACTGAACAGGCGGCGGCGGGGCGAGAGTCGAGATTGCTGGGGGGTCAGGAAGGTTCCTCACTGAAGCTAGAGGGAGCATCCCATATGGACCGACCTATGTGTGTGTGTGTGGGGGGTGCCGGGTGGGGGACGGAGGACGGAACGGAGTATCGTGTGTTGGAAGACAGGGAAGAGACCATTCTGAGGATGATGGGGGGTTCCTTCCGCATATGGAGAGCAGAAATCATTCAGAGACTGGGGGGTTATTCCCTTTGGAGGAGGCTAAGACCATTCTCAGTATGTGTGGGGGTCCGTCCTTTTAGAAGGGAGAGAGCATTCTGAGGGTGGGAAAGTTCTTATTGAAGAGAGGCTATTCTGAGGGTGGTGGTTTCTTCCTTATAAAGGGATAGGGGCTATTGTGAGTTAGGGTGGGGCGAGTCTTTCCTTACACAACTTAGAGAGTCCATTTTGAGGATTGGTATGTCTGTCAGAAGGGGAGATAACCGTTCGGGGGCGGGGGGGGTCCCTTCCTAGTGGAGGTAGAGTTCATTGTAAGTTGGAATGGGAGGGTCCTTCCTCATATGGCAGAGAAAAGACGTTGTAAGGGTGCAGGGCCCTTGTTTATAGCGGGGAGATTCGTTGTGAGTGTGAGTAGAACAAGGAATGATTCCTTGGCTTGAGGTAGGGGTGTGGTGGTGGGAGGATGACTGGACCATGTGGAGTATAGGGAGATATTTCCCTATGTCCTCGAGGGAACCAGACCATTCTTGGTGCAGTAACCGTTTATTATTATGGGATTCAATCCTAAGGACTTTGGAGGAATTATTTCTTATGTTTATGAAACCATTCTGGGTCAGGTGGACTCTGGTGGTCATAGAAGGTAGGAGCTGGAGAGACCATTCTTTGTGTAAGGCGATGGAAGAATATTTTAGATGGGAGAAAGACCCCATAAAAATAAAATTTTAGATGGGAGAAAGACCATGTGGAATATAGGGAGTATAGGGGTGGACATGCCTTATACAGTGGTCCCTGTATTGAGGTATCATACTTTACATAGGACACCCTTTTATTAAATAGAAGCATCGTTTCATATAAGTCTTTGGTTTGCTCATCCATAGAATGGAATTCTTGTAGCTCATTCAGAGATCACAGCGCTCTATGGGTCTGTGGAGGTAATGCATATAAAATCCTTTAGCCCAGGGGTAGGCAGATGGTCAGCACTCAGATGCTGAGCACTCATATGCTGAGAATGGAGTTGGTATTCTGTCTGAGGGTGAGTTGCTTCTCACAGAGGAGGGGGAGAGGGGGCCGGAGTGTGTCCAGCACCTGCCTCAGCCATTTCCTGACACCTCAGCAAGGATTCCAGGTATGGGCTGGACAGGGGGAGGCCCGTTTCTCCCTTTGTGGCTCTTCCTGCCTGTTGAGGCAGTAGAAGTAGATGGGAGTCATACCCTCATTGGGTCAGGAGAGGGAGGCAGAGGGAGGAAGTGGCAAGTGGCTAGCAGGATCCTGGTTGAGAAAGGAGTGAGGGGGAAGGGGGTGGTGTGCTGTGCCCCAACAGCTTCTGATCCCTTCTTCCCCCTTGCCCATTCCATTCCCCACAGCTCACCGGCGCCTCAAATACATATCCCTAGCAGTGCTGGTGGTCCAGAATGCCTCCCTCATCCTCAGCATCCGCTACGCCCGCACACTGCCTGGGGACCGCTTCTTTGCCACCACTGCTGTGGTTATGGCCGAAGTGCTCAAAGGTCTCACCTGCCTGCTGCTGCTCTTCGCACAGAAGAGGGGTATGAGCCAGAAGGGGGGCACTGCACACGGGCGTTGGCGAGTGGGATTGTGTGTGTGTACCCACCCCCACAGGGAGGGTTTGCTGGAGGAGTATCACTGCGTCAGTGAAGCTGCCTGGAGAGTGTGTATGTGTAGCTAAGTGACCTTCTCCCTCCAGGTATGAGTAGCTGCACCCACACTTTTATGCCCCTAACCCCCTGGGAGCTGGCCTGTGGGGACTGTAGGAGTGAGATCATCTGTGCCCATAAGGTTTCAGGTGACCATTACATGGTGATTCGTTTATCTCCCCTTAACTTTGCATTATGGATAATTTTAAACATATACAGAATCGAGATAATAATAAAATGCCCATGTGCCCGTCACCCAGATTCATTAAGTGTCAACTCATGACCACTCTGCCATTAAACAGCACCAGTGATTATCCACTCACTTCCAGTCTACATGTCTGCCCACGTACCCACCCTCTGCCTTATTATACTACAGTATATCCCACATGAAGCAAGTATTATTTTGCAGTAAATCCCCCCTTAACAATCTTGAATAGATATTTTGGTACATTAAAAAAATTATTGGGGCACCTGGGTGGCTCAGTCGGTTAGGTGTCCAACTTCAGCTCAGGTCATGAAGGTCCGACTTCAGCTCACAGTCTGTGGGTTCGAGCCCTGCGTCGGGCTCTGTGCTGACAGCTCAGAGCCTGGAGCCTGCTTCAGATTCTGTGTCTCTCTCTCTCTGCCCCTCCCCTGCTCGCTTTCTGTCTCTGTCTCTCAAAGTAAAGACATACAAATTTTTTTAAATATTGCAATATCTAAAAATCCTACACCAGAAAATTAATTTTTAAAGTTAATAAAATAATCACATATCCAGTCAAGCGTTCGCATTTATAATGGCTTCTCAAATATCCTAACAGGTGTTAAGAATTTGTTTCAATCAGGTTTAAATAAGGTCAGTGTCTTGCAGTTGGTTGATGGCTTCTAGGTCTCTTTACCTCAGGTGTCCCCTCCAGCTCTTTTTGATCTGCAGTTAACTTGTTAAAGAGAGCAGGTCGTAGGTCTTATAGACTTTGGGTGGCCTGGATTTTGCTGGCTGCCTCCCTGTTGTATCATTTAACATGTTCTTTAATCCTCTGTATTCCCTATAAGTTGGATTTATCTACTAATTTAAACACCTCCCTAAAGACCTCCTTTTTAAAATTTTTTTTAATGTTTATTTATTTTTGAGAGACAGAGAGACAGAGTGCGAGCAGGGCAAAGGCAAAGAGAGAAAGAGACACAGAAACCAAAGCAGGCTCCAGGCTCTGAGCTGTCAGCACAGAACCCGACGTGGGGCTCGAACTCACAAACTGCGAAATCATGACCTGAGTCAAAGTTGGCCACTTAACCAACTGAGCCACCCAGCCCCAAGACCTCCTTTAAAAGGTTGCCAACCATTTCTCTATAAAGGCCTTGCCTGTGTAAAGGATATAAATGTATGATCTAGCTCTGCCCTCAGTATTTTTTTAGTTGTTTTAAGTTTATTTATTTATTTTGAGAGAGACAAACAGAGCACATGCGTCGTGGAGGGGCAGAGAAAGAGGGAGAGAGAAAGAATCCCAAGCAGGCTCCATGCTGTCAGTGCAAAGCCCAATGCGGGGCTCGAACTCATGAACCATGAGAACATGACTTGAGCCGAAGTCAGATGCTTAACCAACTGAACCACCCAGGTGCCCCAAGTATTTTTCTGATAAATCCACTACAGTACTGAAAATGTAGTTGTCTTATGATTTTTTTCTCTAGCTTACTTTATTGTAGGAATACAGCATATAATACATATTAACATATAAAATATGTGTTAATTTACTATGTTATTGGTAAGGCTTCCAGTCAATAGTAGGCTGTTGGAGTTAAGTTTGGGGGAAATCAAAAGTTCTACGTGGATTTAAAAAAATTTTTTTTTAATTTTTATTTTTGAGAGAGAGACAGAGTACAAGTGGGGGAGGGGCAGAGAGAGAGGGAGACACGAATCCAAAGCAGGTCCCAGGCTCTGAGCTGTCAGCACAGAGCTGTACATGGAGCTCGAACCCAGGAACTGTGAGATCATGACCTGAGCTGAAGTCAAGAGCCGGACACTTAACCAGCTGAGCCACCCAGGCACCCCTCAGCCCTCCGTATTTACACTGAAGAAAACATTCTTGCCCACTCATTAGCTCCAGGGCCCTGGAAGGCAACAGTTTGGGAATCCACCTGTTCTGTTCTTTTTTTTTTTTTTTTTTAATTGAAGCATAGTTTGACATATACAATTAACCCTTGAACAATATGGGTGTGAACTGTGTGGGTCCATTTAGATACAGGTTTTTTCTTTTTTTTCTTTTTTTTAAGTTTATCTATTTTGAGAGAGAGATAAAGGACAAGCGGGGAGGGGCAGAAAGAAAGGGGGACAAAAGATCGGAAGCGAAGTAGGCTTTGTGCTGACAGCAGAGAGCCTGATGCGGAGCTCAAACTCACGAACCATGAGAACATGACCTGTACCTACGTCAGATGCCTAGTGGACTGAGCCATGAACCACCCAGGTGCCCCAAGTTTTTTTTCTGATAAATACACTACAGTACTGAAAATGTATTTTCCTTATGATTTTTGTTTTCTAGCTTACTTTACTGTAAGAATGCAACATATAATGCATATTAACACACAGAATATATATTAATTATGTTATCGGTAAGTCAACAGTAGGCTATTGGAGTTTTATGTTTAGGGGAATCAAAAATAACACGTGGACCTAAAAAAATTTTAATGTTTATTTTTGAGAGAGACACACACAATGCGAGCAGGGGAGGGGCAGAGAGAGAGGGAGACATAGAATCGGAAGCAGGCTCCAGGCTCTGAGCTGTCAGCACAGAGCCTGACGTGGGACTCGAACTCAGGAACTGGAAGATCATGACCTGAGCCAAAGTTGGACACCCAACAGACTAAACTACCCGGGTGCCCCATAGGTGGATTTTTAACTGTGTGGGGGGTCGGTGTTCGAACTCCTGTTGGTTGCTCAAGGGTCAACTATAATATTCTGTTATTTTTAGGTGCACAACATAGTGATTCAGCAATTCTATATATTACACAGTGTTCCCATGATAAATGTTACCATCTATCACCATACAAAGTTACTACAATACTATTGACTTTTGACTTTGACTATTGACCTTATGCTGTACTTTTCATCCCTGTGACTTATTTATTTTATAGCTGGGAGATTGTACCTCTTACTCCCCTTCACCCATCCCCACCATCCGCCCCATTCCCCTGACAGCCACCAGTTCCCTAGGAGTCTGTTTTTGTTATCTGTTTGTTTTGTTTTTTTTTAGATTCCACGAGTAAGTGAAATCATACAGTATTTGTCTTTCTTGGTCTAAGTTCTTTCCCTTAACATAATGCCCTGCAGGGCCATCTGCTCTGTTCTTGCGTGATTCTGAGACACTCCAGGCGCTCGCTGTGGCAGGCCCTGCTCTGGCTGTGAAGGTGGACGTGTTAGCAATGCAGGCTGCATCTTGCCCTCATCGGGCTGGTATTTAAAAAAATTTTTTTTTTAATTTTACTTTTGAGAGAGAGACAGACTGTGAGTTGGGGGTGGGGGGCTGCAAAGAGAGGGAGACACAGAATCCAAAGCAGGCTCCAGGCTCTGAGCTAGCTGTCAGCACAGAGCCCGACACTGGGCTCGAACCCATGAACCGTGAGAACATGACCTGAGCCGAAACTGGACACTTAGCCTGCTGACCCACCCAGGTGCCCCAGGACTGGTATTTTAGGTGTAGAGAAACAAAAAGCTACAGACTTCCTCACAGGCCTTCATCTTGCATCTACAATGTCAATCCCTCCCCAGGTTTTTTTTTTTTTTTTTCTGAATTAGTTTTGTTGTAAAACTTGGCCTGCCCTGATGTAGGGCTATTTGTATAATTGTGTTTTTTTATTTTTCTCCTTTGGTGTGAATATTTACGCAAGTCACTGCAGAAATGCAAACGTGTGTGGTTATGGTGTGTAGCCCCATATGTGTGAGCTGTGTTTTGTGAAATATGTATCTACCATGTTAGCTTTCTCACACCTGGAAAATGTTGAACACCCAAACCCCTGGGGCCAGAGAATTTGAGTAAAGTGTTATAGATCGGTCATTACTCCTGGGATTAATGCCGTGAAGGGCAAGGACAGGGTCTTGTGAAGGAGCCTCAGTAGGAGTTCCTGTGATAACCTTGTACAGTAGTTGTGGGGTTTTCCTAGAGGAGCAATACTCCGCTGAGACTTAAAAGATGAACTGGGGTGCCTGGGTGGCTCAGTCGGTTGAGTGTCCAACTTTGGCTCAGGTCACGATCTCACTGCTCGTGGGTTCAGGCCCCACTTCGGGCTCTGTGCTGACAGCTCAGAGCCTGGAGCCTGCTTCGTATTCTGTGTCTCCATCTCTCTCTCTCAAAAATGAATAAATGTTTTAAAAAAAAAAAAAAAGATGAACTGCCGGGGGCACCTGACTGGCTCAGTTGGTGGAGCTGTGCGACTCTTGATCTCAGAGTTGTGAGTTTGAGCCCCACATGGGTGTGGAGATTACTTAAAAATAAAATCTTTCTTTAATGTTTATTTTTGAAAGACAGAGTGTGAGCAGGGGAGGGGCAGACACAGACACACACACACTCTCACTCACTCACTCACTCACTCAGAAATAGGCCAGGCTCTGAGCTGTCAGCATAGAGCTCAACGTGGGGTCCAACGCAGGGACCGTGAGATCGTGACCTGAACTGAAGTCAGATGTTTAACCAACTGAGCCACCCAGGCACCCCTAAAATCTTTTTTTTAAATTTTTTAATGTTTGTTTATTTTTGAGAGAGAGAGGGAGAGACAGTGCAAGCAGGAGAAAGGAGACAGACTCTGAAGCCAGGCTCTAGGCTCTGAGCTCTCAGCACAGAGCCTGCCTTGGGGCTCTAACTCACCATGAGGTCATGACCTGAGCCGAAGTCTGACACTTAACCAACTGAGCCACCCAAGCACCCCTAAAATCTTTTTATTAAAGATGAACTGAAAAAAAGTGGGGTGAGGTTTGCAAAGGCCTTATTATACAGGAAGGTGTTCTCATGTATTGGTGGGAGCAGGTCCCAAACAGACTTTCTGCTTAATAGTCAAGCTTCCACTCTTCCATGCGGCAAGGACAACCACACAACTGTGTGTGGAGCTGACACAAGTGTCCAACAGGGAGGTGGCCCCTACCCTCAGGCAGCTCGCCAGCCAGTAGAGAACTAGGGTAAGTGTAAAAGTCAAGTCTAAAACTTCCCCTCTGGTCAACAGTGTTGCTTTCATACTCCTAAGGCTTCTGCTTCACAAGCTGGTTAATGCTGGTTATTTCCTTGTACACATGTTTACTGAGTGATTGCCCTGAAGGGACTCTGTGCCAGGGAGGTAGGCTATAAGCTGAGTGAATATGGTCTGTGATTCTCAGACACAGAATTAAGGATGATTGTTCTGTGTCCATCAAACTGGTACCTGAGAGGCCTGCTAGAGGCGTGGTTGTACTATCGGGGAAACTGAGAACACAGACCTCATAATAGCCCTCAGGGAGTCAGAGCTGGGGCCTGGGAGACAGAGTCCCAGGCCCGGTCCCCGCCCTCAGAGGATCTTCTTCTTTGGTTCTTTGGTAGTCATGCTAAAAGAGGCTGTCCTTCCGCCCACCCAGGTAACGTGAAGCACCTGGCTCTCTTCCTCCATGAGGCTGTCCTGGTGCAGTATGTGGACACGCTCAAGCTCGCAGTGCCATCTCTCATCTACACCTTGCAGAATAACCTCCAGTACGTTGCCATCTCCAACCTGCCAGCTGCCACTTTCCAGGTGAGCCCCATGCCCAGCATGGCCTTGGAGGAACTGGCCGGGGTAGGGGGGGTGTGATGCTGGCGAGGGAGGGCTGCAGAGAGCAGGAGCGATGTCACCTTCGAGATGGCCTTGGCTCTCCCTCAACCTCGGTTTCTTCATCTGTGAGAACTGAGAATGGGAATGCTGCCTCACCAGGAGGCTGGGACGGCTAAAAGAAATGATCCCAGGAAGTGCCCTTGGTTGGCAGTAGGTGAGCTTTCGGCCTTGGGAAATGGTTGAAGAGCCTGGATTCTGGGGCTGGGCTACCTGGCTTCAAATGCCAGCTCTGCTACTTCCCAGCTGTGTGATCTTGGGCAAGTCACTTAACCTCTCTCTGCCTTAGTTTTTTCTCCCCTTTCTGTTCATACGTGAGCATTAAGTGAATGGATTCATGCGAAGTGTGTAGACCCACACTGGCACACAGCGCTATGTAAACGTTTGCTGACGGCATTGTGGTGGATTTGTTTGTTTCAGCACATATTTATCACGAACGCCCTCATCAAAGAGCCTGTAGCCCGTTCTTTACCTACCGCAGGAGGTGGTTCACATTACAGTAGCTGTGTTTACAAACCATAATGTCTGGGCCGAGACAGGGCAAGTGGTTTGTTCCTCGTCACACAGCCAGAAAATGGGGTTAGGAAGTGGACCTGGGTGTGGCCTGGGACTTCCATAGCTGTGGACCTTCTGGGAGGCACTTTAGCTGCATGTCAGTCAGTGGCCAGTGGTTGGATATTTTTATTGTCGTCTGCCCAACCCTGCCCCTCCGCTGTGCACATGTCGGGGGTTGGGAACAACCCTTAGTGTCTTCCACATGCCGCTCACAGGTGACGTACCAGCTGAAGATCCTGACCACGGCACTGTTCTCCGTGCTCATGCTGAACCGCAGCCTTTCCCGGCTGCAGTGGGCCTCCCTGCTGCTCCTCTTCACCGGCGTCGCCATTGTCCAGGCACAGCAAGCTGGTGGTGGGGGCCCTCGGCCGCTGGATCAGAACCCTGGGGCGGGCCTAGCGGCCGTCGTGGCTTCGTGTCTGTCCTCGGGCTTCGCAGGTGTCTACTTCGAGAAGATCCTCAAGGGCAGCTCAGGCTCTGTGTGGCTGCGCAACCTGCAGCTGGGCCTCTTCGGCACAGCCCTGGGGCTGGTGGGGCTCTGGTGGGCCGAGGGCACCGCCGTGGCCCGCCGCGGCTTCTTCTTCGGATACACACCTGCCGTCTGGGGCGTGGTGCTCAACCAGGCCTTTGGCGGGCTGCTGGTGGCTGTTGTCGTCAAGTACGCCGACAACATCCTCAAGGGCTTTGCCACCTCCCTGTCCATCGTGCTGTCCACTGTTGCCTCCATCCGCCTTTTTGGCTTCCACGTGGACCCGTTGTTTGCCCTTGGCGCCGGGCTGGTCATCGGTGCCGTCTACCTCTACAGCCTTCCCCGAGGTGCAACCAAAGCCATAGCTTCCACCTCTGCCTCTGCCTCCACCTCCGGGCCCTGCACTCACCAGCAGCCTCCAGGGCAGCCGCCGCCACCGAAGCTATCTTCCCATCGCGGAGACCTCAGCACGGAGCCCTTTCTGCCAAAGTCAGTGCTGGTGAAGTGAGGGCTGATGGCGGTGGGGGAGACAGGGAGGGGGACTGGGTGGAGGGTGTTGGGCAACTGCAGGACCTGAGTTGCTGCTGGGCCTGGCTCCTCTGGGGATGAACGGAGTCTTTTCTCCCGGGTCATGGAGAATTCTGGAGGGGCGTGGGACTGGGTGGGGCATCACACGAACCCTTCCTTGTAGACTGAACCTCCCCAGAGGAGGGGGTTCTTAGAGCTGCCTCCTTCTGCCCCAGTGAAACCCCTTTGGGGACCAGGTTGGCAGTATTGTCATTCAAGGCCTTTTTTTGTCTGCCTGCCCTTAGCTGGAGGCGTCCTGTCTTCCATGACTGGGAGAGCCCCTCCTAGCAATCCTTCCACCTTTGTAAGGACAAATTGGACAAAAATCCTACAGCTCTTTAGTGATGGATACCGCTGGTCTGTGGGGTTCAGCTTCCTGTGGCTTGAGGCCTTCTTGCCTCCCTCACAACCACAATGGATCATTAGCAGCTTGGTCTTTTGGTGTGTGTGGCCTTGGGGCAGCTTTCCTGACAGGAGACCCATTGAAAAAAGGGCCTGTTGTGAGCACCCCAGGGAGGAAGAGGCAGGAGCTGAGATTTTTCTCCTGGCCCAGGGGAGGGTGCAGTTGGGGCTATCTGTTTTTTAGGGTTTGGGAACTTGTGGTGTGAAGGGATAATTCATGATCCAGGGTATGGGAAAAGCAGGCAGGGGAGGTCGCTGGAGTAATTGAATCTCACCGAACCTAAGACACTGTCGGTTGCTGGATGGAGGGTTATTTCCCAAGACGTCCCGAGAGGGAGAATAAAGCTGCCAACCACACTCTTCATACGCACCGGCTGTATGAGGCACCCTTACTTTGTGACAGGGCAAAGGTGTCTTAAAAATGGCTGAAATGTGGAACCTGCCCCCCCCCTCCGCACTCCCCAAAGCTTATTAACCCCTTAACTGTCTCCCAGGATGTGTGTGTGCGTGCGTGCCTGTGTTTGCGTGCGTGTGCGCACATGCACGCATGGGAGATGCCTGGGCTGATTTTGCTATGTGTAAATAGGTTCATTGGATCTTTATTTTTGATTAATTTGTTCTGATTTTTTGGTTTGTTTTCTAAGGAACTGTAATGAACAAATGTCAGGATACCCAATGCCAAATAAAGATGTTGTATTTATTTAGTCCACGTGTAGCTTTCTGACCCAGGGGACTTACTGTCTGCGGGGGCTCTATTACTAACCCCAGGACTACCAGCCTCACAACTGTCGCCCTCGCTTGCTCAGGACGCCCACCTGGCCAGCCCACCCCAAGCTCTCTGTGTTTTTCTTTCCTCCCCGTTCCCACCACAGGTTGCTCACCAAGGTGAAGGGTTCGTAGCTGCTGGGATTGAAGACGCTGGCCTGGCCTCGTTCTCCCTTCTTGTCTCGGCCCAGCCAGGACCAAACTCTGATCAGTATTAGGGGTGGGGGGAGGTAGACACCGAACCCTCCCTGGCCCTACCCCCCCGTGTCCCCTCCCCACCCCCCACACTCACACAGGGCTAACATGGCCAAACTCTAGGAATGAGGGCATGGAAGACACGCGCCCAGCCTGCTCCCCAGCCCTGCCACTCTCGCACATTCTTAGGTGAGTTTTTGCAAATAAAATGTGTTTTGCATCTTGCTGGTTTGGGTTGGGAAGCCTCAAAAGTGCACGGGAAGGAAGCACTCATCGTCAGAATCCATCGAAAAACCTTTATTAAAAACTCCTTGGGGGGTTGGGGAGTGGGGGAGTGGGAGGCTCAGTCCTGCTGCTTGGTTCGGGAGGCCTCAGCGTTGGCCCGGAGCACAGCCCCTGGAGACGGGTAGGGGCGCTGCTGGAAGAGGGGCCCAGCTGCCGTCGTGTCTGCACCCGTCTTGGCCTCATTCCGCTTGGGGAGTCCTGTTGACCACGTGCCCCTGGGGGTGACAAGGGTTAGAGAATATGGGTCAGGGGTTGGGAATGTGGGTTGTGGTAGGCACTCTCCCCTACTCCCAACAACTGACAGATGGGGAAAGGAGAAAAGGAATGGTCTTTGACACAAGTCAGTCAGGAGGAAAGAAAGAAGGGCTCGTGAGGCGTCGTCACTTACCGAGGTGCATCCGAGTATGCACTGGGGTCCATGGGGTCTAACTCTTCATCCTTCCGGTTTGCCACTGTGGAAGTAGGTGACAGAGTGAGGTCTTCAGTGGAGGCACGAGGAGCCCCTGATCACCAAGCTTCCCCATCCCAGGAAGGAATGGAGCCCGTGGCTGCCACGGCCCACAGCACCTTGGCCAAGGACCCAGATTCAGGCAGTTGCATGTGCAAAGTGAGGACTTCCCTTACGCGGCTCACCCGCGGTGCCTCACTTGCCTTGCCCGTGTCCTGGCCCTGCTGCTCCGCTTACCCTTCTTGCTCTTGGGGTAGGGAGCCAACTCCTCTCGGCGATGGTGGCGCCGTTCTTTGTTCTCTTCCCGGTCCGCTTTGTCGTACCCGCGGTCACGATCCCGATCCCTGTCCCTCTCTCTCTCTCTGTCCACCTTGTCATAACCACGCTCTCGATCTCTGTCAGACTTCTCGTGGCCCCGCTCTGATTTTTCATGGCCCCGTTCCGGCTTCTCGTGGCCCCGTTCCGGCTTCTCGTGGCCCCGTTCCGGCTTCTCGTGGCTCCGATCCAACTTCTCCTCAGTGTCTGGGGGCACAAAATCCTTGAAGTGACTCGGGACCCAGCAGCCTCTGCCTTCAACAACCTCCCTTGCCAGGGGATGGGCCTGGCTGCCTCACCTGCCCCTCTTTGATCCACGACCATTTACCTGATCCTTCTCTGAGAGCTGCAAAGCATGTGAGGCACCCTTGTATCTGTCAACTCACCTGCATTATTGCTCCTGAGCTTCTTGGCAGATTTGGTAACGACCGAGTTGGGGTCATGTGGGGAGAGCCAGGACACGAGGTCTGTGTCCACATTCCAGTAGTAAGGGAGCCCGCTGTGGGGCAGTGGGAGGGAAGGAGGGAGAGAGGGAAGGAGTGTCAGCACAGATGTCCTCTCCTCGTAGCCTCAACTCATGACTTCCCCGATCTCTGCCTATACTTGCCCCATGTCAGGACCCCAGAGGGAAGGCCCCCAACCCTCTTCCCTATGTTCCCCGTTTACCCCAAGACCAGGGACAGCACAGGAAGGGTGAAGTCAGAAGTCAGCCCCCCCCTCCAGTCCCCCAGACTCACCAGGAAGGGTCAAACACCTTGTACCAGCTTGGAGGCAGGCCCTCCAAGCGGGTAGCCTCATAGTCCACAGGGTCATCATCATAGTCCTCAGCAATGATCTCTTCCTCCGGTTCTGGCAGGACAGCAGGATGGAGGAAAGCAGTAAGGACCCGAGGGATTCTCATCCTACACTCAGAGCCTGGTGAGACACTCAGATTCACATGGACCGTGTGTGTATGTGTGTGTGCACACACGTGCGTTCCAGGTCTCACCTGTGGTGGCAGATGTCACTCACATTCCAAATCCAAGTGTCTGAAGATTTGCCAAAAACCTAGCCTAAATCCTTTCTATTTCTGGGCTCAGGTAAGATTTGATACTGTCACCCAAACCTATCTAGTTTCAGAATTTAGATAGGGCTTCATCAAAACAAATGTTTCCTCCAGCGCCTGCGTTCAGGAAGCACGTGACACCATGCTATCCAAATTTATTTGGGTAAAATGAGTTTGAACAGTACGGGGTTTAGCTGAATATATGTCCGAATCTGTTCAGTTCCCAAGCTTGACAAAGATAGGATTTTGGACTCTGTCTGGATAGCAAGGGATTGGTCCAAACACTGTTCTGAATCCATTCAGTTCCTAGGCCTGACACACAGTAGGCCTGCAACAGTTGGCACTAGCAGTAGAATAAAAAGGCATAGGTTGTCAGCTCAGTACATGACCATCAGTAGGCCTTACCACAGATTTCAGCTGTGGATTTAACTAACAAGTAAATGTATATGTCAGCAACAGTATGGTGCCTGTCACACAATGGGCCCGAGAAGATGTCAGCTGTAAGCATCAGTACTGTTAGTAAGATACATATACCATCAACACAGGGCTTGGTACTCAATTTTAAAATAGATGATCAATGATCATTATCAGTATTGTTAACCACAAGATCTATGCTTGGCACACAGTAGCTTGCGATAGATGTCATTTATCAAGAAGATGAAAATAAGATGTACTTTCCAGTGCCTAGCACACTGCAGCCCAAAACAAACTCCAGCTTTTACTATAACTGACCATGAGGTGTAAATATTGGCAGCAGCACAGTAGGCATGTAAATGATAGATCCTATCATGATTTTTTACTGTTTTTATTTTTTTATTTCTAGGATAGAGAGAGACAGCGTGAACAGGGGAGGGTCAGAGAGAGAGGGAGACACAGACTCTGAAACAGGCTCCAGGCTCTGAGCTGGCAGTCAGCACAGAGCCCGACGTGGGGCTCGAACCCACGAACCGCGAGATCATGACCCAAGCGAAAGTCGGACGCTTAACCGACTAAGCCACCCAGGCGCCCCATGATTTTTTGCTGTTAACCATAATGTGTACACCAAGCACTCAGGCCCCAAATACGGGTCAGCCACTGGTTTGGTCACAATGAGGCATAGATCACTACTAGCATAATGCTTCGCACCACAATAGGTCTGAAACAATGGTGTCAACCAGTAGGATAAAGAACAAAGTCTCAGTATCATATTTTCCTTTTACCCTTGCCAGCTGACCTTAGTGTTATATACTTTATAATCACTTCCACGGATTTTTTGATGGACTGCACATGACACTAGCTGCCATATTAAGGATGAAACAGGAATGGACGTCAGGAACCCATATTGTTATCAGTGAAATGCCCACCACCCCACTGCTTGATTCATGGTAAGGCCCATGCTAGGTATCATATGGCAGTATCAACAACAAAGTGCCTGTCAAGCCTGGCACATGGTAGGCCTATCTGCTCTTAGTTCGCTCACCGGGCTCCAGATGTTTGAGGATGCCTCTCTTGGCCAAGCGGGTCTGCAGCGCAACAGGCAGCGGCATAGCGGAGAGCAGACAGACCTAGGGATGGACGGACAGGCAGGCAAAAAAATAGCTGAAGTGAAAATTCAAATCCCCAATCCTAAAACCAAGCGGCCATGTGCTCATCTGGACCCCCGCTTACCCACCTGCACCAAAAGCTGGGTGGACGGAACCTACGCGCTAAAAGATGGAAGATAGGTGGCAATGCCACCAAAACTCACCAACCCTCCCCTCCAGGCTGGGTGTTCCAGGACCCAGTTGTTCTCCCAGGCCCAGGCTCCGCCCACCGCCTAAGGGGCCAAGCTCAGTTCCCCCGCGCCCTAGGAATGGGCTCACCCAACTTCCCCCAAAGACTGCTGGGTAGGAGGAACCAAGGCGCTGGGGTGGGGGAGCAAAGCGCAGCCCTTCCTCCAGCTCCAAAACAATGAGCCCACCCCGACACTACCAATACAGTCACGCGAGTAGCAGAAGGCTGTCAGACGGGCTGCCTCTCTCTTGTCGCCGCTGAGATCGCCAGGGCCATACGACTGCCTTCTGCCAAAGCCCAGAAGGAGGTCGTCTCTCCCTGAGCCTTGAAGTAACTGGAGGACGTTTGGGCTGCAGTGCAGTGACGTAAACCTGGATGGCCAATGATAGTGTGAACTTGTAGCGACGAGCGGCAAAGCGACCCAATCGCTGTCCTGGAATAGGTGGCAAGCTCCGGCGCCTGTGTGCGTTTACAGTGGAGGCGTGGCCCGGCCGGGCTTTAGCCAGACTGCGCGGCCGGACGCCGGCGCCATGGAGGAGTACGCTCGCGAGCCTTGGTACGGCGATGGGCACAGGCCTCGGGACTGTTGCTGCGGCGCCAGGGCCAGCTGTGGGAGGCGGGCGGGGGAGGCGCCGGCCACACCGCGCCACGTCCCAGACCCGGGAGACTCTGAGACGTTTGTGGTCTCCTTCCGCTACCCTCAGCTCCGTTCCTCCCACGCGGGCTCCGTTAAGAGGGGCTAACAGCCGTGTGCCTGGAGAAGGTGCCGCGCAGGACCGACCACTCCACGTTCCCCTCGACTCCGTATCTCCCCAGTCCCTCTTTGTTAACGAAAAGAGACACGCTGGCCGAATCCATTCCAGCCGGGGGGTGGCGCGGTGTCGAGTGGAAATCCCCAGGTTTACCACGCGTGTTTTTTCCCTAGTCGCTTTAGTTGATGGGGGCGGGTCCTGGGTGAGCCTATTGTGGACGAGCTGGGTCCTCCCCACGGTCCGTTTTTGGTTTTTACCAGCGGCGCCGGGAGAGGTTTGGCTGGACGTGCTCATCGTCGGAGACGGGGGGTGCGGCCGTTTACCGCTTTAATAGCATCACTAGCAAATTAACACTTACGTAACGCTGATTTACACGTGCCCACTCTGCTAGTATGAGTTCACTTAATCTGTTGATGGTAGTGAAGCAGTTGGCTGATTCCTTGGTTGGCTGCAGGGGGAGGTCCGGGCCGGGCAAAGACTAATCCTTACCCCTTTTGCACCATTTCTTGCATAAGTGAGGGGGGAAATAATCTCATCTGAAGTGCTGCTTCCCATTCGGGTGATTTGGTTTCTCCCAGTTGGAAAGAGTCCCTGTGACCTGGCGGGGGGTGTGGGGGAGAGGGGGACGAGGGGCTCACTTAACCCCATCCTCCCTTTCCGGCTTGCAGCCCATGGCGAATTGTGGACGATTGCGGTGGAGCCTTCACCATGGGCGTCATCGGTGGTGGAGTTTTCCAGGCCATCAAGGGCTTCCGCAATGCCCCTGTCGTGAGTTGCGGCCTTCCGTGGGTGGTGCAGGGGGTCCTTCCTTGCCCACATGGGATATTGCTCTGAAAAGTGCTTGGGGCTGCCAGTCGTATGCACTTACTCATTACAATGCCTGCTCACCTACTGTGTGCCCTGCCTGGCTCCAGGATATGTGGTTTGGGGGAGAACTGCAGACAGGGCCGCATGTCCCTCACCACCACCCCCTCTCCCCCACCACGCAACTGGAGCTCCTCTGTGGAAATGCTGTGCTGTCAAAACGATCATTACCAAATCCTGTTTGTGTAAAGCCAGAAAGATTTTACCCAGAGGAGGATTCTGGGTCAAACCTTTACCGAGACATGACAGGAGTTTAACTGGCAGGAGAAGCACCGCCGTAAAGTTAAGAAAAATGCTTTTATTTCTTCCTTACTTATTTTTTTTTAAGTAGGTTTAATGCCCAGCGTGGAGCTCGAACTCATGAACCACCCTGAGATCGAGCGTCGTGTGGTCTACTGACCCAGCCAGGCATTTTAAAATTAAAATGCTTTTAATTTAACCTAATCAATTCTCTCTCTCTGACCACCCTCTCCCAAGATCTTCTCATATGTCATGGCTTTAAATGCCATCCATTTGCCAAGGTCCCTGCAATTTACATATCTAGTCCTGTCCCTCCCCTCAACTCCTGACACACTTTCCTGGATCCTTGTCCAGGTTTCCTGTTCTCATCCTCAAGGTCTCAGCACATATGCCCCCTCCTTTGGAATCCTTTCCTGACCCTCAGTGTTATATCTCTTGATCCTATTTCCTCTAGAGTATGTATTGCTGTCTGAAGCATCTTGTTTATCTGTACTTCTGCTGGGGAATCTGTCTCTCCCACTATAACATGAGTTCTGAGGAGGCAGGGGCTAAGGTCTGTTTCCTTCACTATCCCTGCATTACAGCATGGTGCCTGGCACTTAGGTGCTAGTAATCATTGAACGAATAACAACTTCTCAGTGCAGGTCTGAAGACACCCGTGTTAGAGTGCTCCCCAGCCTCCTAGTTCTTGGCCACTTCTCCACATTTCTCTTCCTGATACTGCTAATCCATCACGCTGCCTTTCTTAAGAGCTAGAAACCCTGTATGCCAGGGACCTCATCCCTGTTCTGACTCCCCACCTCCTCACTTTTCCCAGGGAATACGGCACCGATTGAGAGGTAGTGTCAACGCCGTGAGGATCCGAGCCCCCCAGATTGGAGGTGAGAGGCTTGGAGAGACCTAGGAGATGTGAAGCCCAGTTGGGGGTGGTTGCTCCTTTGGGCATAGACTGCAAATTGGGAGTACAGATTCCAGCCCCAACTCCACCTGGGGACTTCTGGGTCACGGATGTTTTGGAGGGGGCGAGTATTTCAATTCTGGAGTTTAAATCCAGGCCCCGGATCTTCTCTGATGTATGACTTTGGGCTTGTGGCTTAACCTCTCCAAACCTCATCTGTAACATGGGGATGATGATAGCAATAACCACCTAAGCTGTTTTGTAATTTCCGTAATTTACGTCGTATTTGGCTAAGTGCCGGTTGTTCTGCTAAGCACTTGAATAATATGAATGAATTTAAGACTTCAGAAGTCAGATCACGTGCAGTGCATAGAACAGGTCCTGAGTAAGGCCTTTAACTATCCTGTTAACTGGCTTTCCTAACCTGCTTTCTTCTCTCTTAAACCAAGATCGGAATTCCCAACTCTGTGCGATGGTTAGGAAGATCAAAGTAGTTCTCTTAAAAGCCATAGAGAAGATAAATCTGCTTGCAAACACTTGCTAGACCCCTACGAATGTAAAGGGGATGTTGCTGGAGATTATCGAGCGCTTGAAAAAGGAGCAGTCACAGTGGCAGATGGGGAATATCCCGTGGGACTTCAGTAGTCTGTCTTTGTGTCTGGGTTTTTCTGCCCATTCATTGCCAGCGCGTTCAGGCCTTGGAGGTCCCCAGACTCTGTGCTGTGGATTCTTGGGATTCCTTGGGAACACTAATCAGGCCTCGGTCTCCCTGCAGGTAGCTTCGCGGTGTGGGGGGGCCTGTTCTCCACCATTGACTGCGGCCTGGTGCGGCTGAGGGGCAAGGAAGATCCCTGGAACTCCATCACCAGTGGAGCATTGACTGGGGCTGTGCTGGCTGCCCGCAGTGAGTGCCCCGGCCCCCGGCCCCAGCCCCTTCCACCCTGTTCTGCCTCCCTCACCTCTTTCTCCCTGCCTCTTCACTCTCCCAGGTGGCCCATTGGCCATGGTGGGCTCGGCAATGATGGGGGGCATCCTTCTGGCCCTCATAGAGGGTGTTGGCATCCTCCTCACTCGCTACACTGCCCAACAGTTCCGCAATGGTGAGTACCTGGCCGACGCTCTCAGGGAGAGGGGAAGGATGCTGTGCTCTGCCTGTGCGCTGCCTCTTACCCTTACCTGATTCTTTCCTCTCCAGCACCCCCGTTCCTGGAGGACCCCAGCCAGCTGCCCCCTAAGGAGGGTACCCCAGCCCCAGGCTATCCCAGCTATCAGCAGTACCACTGAGGAAGTGACTGCCTCTCATCACCATCATGGGAGCTCTTCCTCCGTTCCCTCCCCGATGATCTACCTCGAAGGGAGGGCTGGCTCCCAGTTGGCCCTGGGACCCTCCAGAGAGGGCTTCTACTCTGCTTCATTGTCCCAGGGTGGGGGTGGGGCACCCCAGCTGCCCTGACGGATGGGTCCCCTTCTCTCTCAGGGCACCCCAACCCCATATTCACATGTAACAAGTTCTCACCCCATCCCCTTTTCATGGCGCCCTGATGAGTATTTAAAGCCAGTTTTGAAATGCCTGTGTATGTATTCCTTGAGTCATCCGTGGGAGCCCCCTCCTTAAGGACAAGGGGCAGAGCGCTCTTCAGGGACTCAGAAGCCTTAGGATTTGGAATCCCACAGAGAGTGGGCTCTAATAAATGTTTGTGGGATGGATGAGCAGGAGGGGGAATGAATCAAGATGTGAATAAGTACATGAATAAGGATATGTGGGGGCCCCTTGATGAATCATGAGCAAACAGGGGAACAGGCTTGGGAAAGAAGTGAGTAAATGGAAGGATTGCTGGGTGGGGGAGCGGGGCAGTTCTGCACCTTGGGCCCATGACCCCCACATGCACACCAGTACCCTGGCCCCTCCCTCCTATGCCCCTCATTGCTAAGGCTGGGAATCTGACCTCACAATGAATTCTGGCTTTCTGTGTACCATTCACCCAATTTATGAAGATAATCTCCCTCTGTGTGGCCTTACTGTGAACTTGGGATGGAAGTAGGGGTCCGAGGGACTCAGCTTTCTTGAGGAAGATGCCCTGTGTCAGTCTCTTCTCTACACAGATACTTGTGCTCTGTGATGGTCAGTATTGTAATTTTTTAGTGTTTATTTTTGACAGAGGGAGAGAGAGACGGAGCATGAGTGGAGGAGGAGCAAAGAAAGAAAGGGGGAGACGGAATCCAAAGCAGGCTCCAGGCTCTGAGCTGTCAGCACAGAGCCCAGCATGGGGCTCCAATTCAGAACTGTGAGATCATGACCTGAGCCGAAGTCGGACACTTCTCTGACTGAGCCACCCAGGCGCACCTGTGATTTTTTTAAGGGCAACCGTAAAATAACCAGAAAGAAGTTTTCATATTGGGGAAGGGGGGGTTATGAGAAAGAGATTTTTCTGGATGGACTTTGGCCCAAAACACTGTCTCTTCCATTCAAACCCCTACATACAGGGCAACCATTTTCACCACTGAGTGGCCTCATGGGAGACTTAAGAACTGTCTTTTCTGTGCAAGCCATTAAAAAGAGGTGATGTCCTTATCCAAAATTGTTTCCTGGGGGTGAAACTATGGAGTCCCTGATCTCCCAGTGGCTTCAAGGCCTCAATGGTAGCAACACTGCCTACTTGAGTGCATCAGTGCAGACATTATGCAGTCACCAGACTGAAGACCCCCTGAGGAAGCAAGGTGAGGGTGGACCGCCAGCACTGTGCACGCAGCCCTCGCAGGGCCCTGGCCTCAAACTCGAAGCTCCATGGGCAGGCACAGCAGCAGCAGTGACACACATGACCTTTGGGGCCCATCAGGCCCAGGGTATCCCAGGATCCTTTCTGGGCCTCTTTGGTCTTGCCACTTCCGTGGAAGACCCTGCTTCCTTCACCATCAGGGCCCATTCCCCTGTCCCTCCCCCGCCTCGTATTACCAAACCCCATCCCGCCCCTATCAAACACTGCCCCACCAGCGCCTCCCAGCCTTTCCCATCCACGCCACTCATGTGGCTGTGTTATCCACAGACCTGTACCTCCAGGCCCTGGCTCCTGCTTGCCTTTCATACCTGTCCTCTGAGGCTCTGTCCCTACTGTATCTCTCAGGTCCCCTCCAAATGGGCTCGGCTGCTACAGGCGCCTTAACACCTGCAGGTTCCCCAACCAATAGACACATACTCTTCCCACCTTGAGGTCCTGCCCCTTCAGGTTCCTCAAAACTCCAGGTGCTCTGCCCTCCTCTCCCAACCCGGGGTCCCTGATCGCTGCCTCTGGTTCTGGAAGGCAGTGGGACTCGCGGGGCCTTGGCACAATTCATGGCCACCTCCAAGCCCTTATGCTCTGGCTCCTCTGGCCGCCGGCTGTCGGGGCAAGGTCAGTGCCAGCTTTGGTAGCGGAGGACCGGACTTAGCAACCGAGGCTCTGGGCTTCCGGTGGGTGTGTTGGGCTGCGCTGGGCGGTGTCGGGCCTCCGTGGGGGCCTGGCGTCCGTGGAGCCCCTAGCTGGTCCAGGGGCCCCCAGAGTCACCCAGGCCCCCCGAGCTGGAGCCGGCCAAGGAGCCGCGGCCAGGTTGGGTCTGGGCCCACAGGCAGTTTCTCTTTCTCAAAGAAGGGAATACGAGGATGGATCCTGGGCAGTTCTTATCAGGAGGGACTACAGAGACCAAGGGAAGGCGATAGATGGATAAGGCAAGAGGGAGACAGAAACAGATGGAGAGAGATAAACAGAGAAATAGAAGCCGAGAGATACACACATAGGGAGACAAACACTAATGGGAACGTAGAAAGAGATGGAGGCAGAAAGGGACATATGGGAGATAAGGAAAAGAGAGGAGAAAGGACAGAGACAGAAACCAGAAGAAGCTGTGTGAGGGTCAGAGATGCAGGCAGGGATGTGGGAAGACCATCAGCACCAGGTGGAGGAAACCGCAGGAAAGAAAGTGAGGCAGCGTTGTAGCTGTGAGCTGGGCTGAAGGGCTCTCAGGCCCCCCACCATTACCCTTTAGCTGAGGGGCCTCAGAGAAGCAGAAAAGGTGCCCCTGACCTACATCCTTTCTTTCTCCCTGTGGCTATCTCTCACTCCCATTTCTAATCCCATCTGCTTCCAATAAGGATTTCATGCCTCTCCCTCAAGTTCTCTCTTCCTATCTTCTTATCCCGATTCCCCAACCCCCACCCCTTGGCCCCAAGTCACCCTCCATCTGCCTTCATCTGTCTCTCAGACCTCCTTCCCCATTTCGCTACTTCGATCCCTGGCTGGTGGCTCTCACACTCCCTGTGGCCCCTGGGTTTGCCATCCCCTGATTGTGCATGGGGCAGAGGGTGGGGGGAATATTTGGTGGACAAGAAGGGTTAGAAAGATGGACGGAGTCAGGGATATACAAGTAGGTCCAGCCATGATAGTGGGGTAGGGAATCACTGTCTAAAGCATAGACCTGGAGAGGCTGGGGAGACAGACATGGGGAAATTAGACACAAAGAAAATAGAAAGAATAGGGACAGACACAGAGACATACTGAGACAAAGAGAAGCCAGAGTTTACAGAGACATCAAGAGAGAGACAGATGCAGAAAGATACCAAGAAAGAGAATAAAAACAGTATGACAAGTGAAGAAGAGGGGAAAAGAGAATGTAAGTGGGGAGATAGATATAAAGATTGGGAGAGTCAGATAGTGTGTGTTGGGGGGTGGTTGAATAGGGGTAGGGAGAGACAACAAAACAAAGCAGTGAGAGAAAAAGAGAGGGAGAGAGAAAGCAAGAGAGACAAGAAAGCTGGACACACACCTTATCCTGCGTCTGGGGGTTGCTGGTCTGAGTGTTCTTATTTCCTTTTTCTCTTTTTAAGGTTATTTATTTTTAAAAAATTTTTTTAAATGTTTTATTTATTTCTAGGAGAGATAGAGACAGCGTGAGCAGGGGAGGGTCAGAGAGAGAGGGAGTCACAGACTGAAACAGGCTCCAGGCTCTGAGCTGGCAGTCAGCACAGAGCCCGCCATGCGGGCTCGAACCCACGAACCGTGAGATCATGACTCCAACTGGAAAGTCGGAGGCTTAACCAACTAAACCACCCAGGCGCCCCTTACTTATTTATTTTGAGAGAGAGAGAGTACAAGTGAGGAAGGGGCAGAGAGGAAGGGAGACAACCCCAAGCAAGTTCCGTACCACCAGCACAGAGCCCGACACAGGACTAGAACCCACGAACCTCAAGATCATGACCTGAGCTGAAGT